>SJYO01000233.1:5627962-5640862 GCA_006410555.1 Capra ibex | reverse complement strand
AGAAACCTTAACCTTACTTTTGACTGGAAAAGGTCAGGACACCGGTGACGACTCAAAAGGTTTAAACGACCGTATAACTCACGTCGTGAAAGTGTCGTAGTAGAAAGTCCTAAACTTTGTCGAGTTGGCCTTAAGGTAGTGGAGGTGATCGAAACAAGCACGACTACGAAAGATTCCGGGTGAACTGAAGTGAAAGGTTCTACAGACCGTGAAATGGTTTCCCCTTTACACACACACCACCCCCACCCCCACCCCACGCACCTCCTCCCTATTTAGTCCTCGAACCCTAACTGTATGTGGGTAATGGCATATATTCTATCTAATGGTTGTTCCTGGATGACACGTCGTGTCCCTTCAGACGATCTATAAGACATTATTGGATATACCTTTTTCTTAGACTTTTTCTTACTTATATACATATACCTATTGACTTAGTGAAACGATATGTAGACTTTGATTGTGTCGAAACATTTAGTTGATAGCACGTACATACGAGTCAACGAAGTGAGTACAGGTTGAGAGACACTGGGATGTCTGATCAGGTGGTCGGAGCCTCTACTGAGTGAGAACGAAAGTCAAGACACCTGTCGTAAACACGTCTCCGGAACAACCCCGGTCACTCCTACACATCCGGTTCTCAGGGAGACACCCTTTCTAACCGATTCCTAAAGAGAGACCAGATCTTACACTCCCCTCCCTCCTTTTTAATAGAAGAGTCCTCGGTGGAGGACCCCAGGGAGACCTTGTAAATTGTCCACTGTTCCCCTACTCCACCTTCTAGTCTCGAACTCGGTGGTTGTAAGACAAGATCAAGTCAAGTCAAGTCAAGTCAAGTCAGTGAGTCAGCACAGACTGAGAAACGCTGGGGTACTTAACGTCGTGCGGTCCGGAGGGACAAGTAGTGGTTGAGGGCCTCAAGTGAGTCTGAGTACAGGTAGCTCAGTCACTACGGTAGGTCGGTAGAGTAGGAGACAGCAGGGGAAGAGGAGGACGGGAGTTAGGGAGGGTCGTAGTCTCAGAAAAGGTTACTCAGTTGAGAAGCGTACTCCACCGGTTTCATGACCTCGAAGTCGAAATCGTAGTAAGGAAGGTTTCTTTAGGGTCCCAACTAGAGGAAGTCTTACCTGACCAACCTAGAGGAACGTCAGGTTCCCTGAGAGTTCTCAGAAGAGGTTGTGGTGTCAAGTTTTCGTAGTTAAGAAGTAGACAAGATCATCCTCCCTACTTAGATTTCGTGGTCCTGTGGAGAGAACAAGGAGTCCCTCCTCGAAGGAAAAGTCCTATCTTGACTGGACTAGTCCCGAGAAAGAGGAGCCCTAGACTCTTTTATCGTAAATAGTGTGTAGTCCGTCCTCTGACTTAGGGGTGGAGAAGTGTCGGACTACGAGGAGGTCTAGTCCCTAGACCAATAGATCTTCCAAGGGACCGTCAGGATCACCTGGAGACGGTTTACGAGTAAACGGTGTTTTTCTATGTTCTTATTAAAAGTTTTGGAAACTTATAAAGAGTTATAAAAAACAGAGACCCTACATATGACAAAAGAATTCAATACTTCCACAGAAAGTCGGTTGTCTCGAAAGTAATAGACTCGAAAAGAGAGTACCCTTTATTCGACCGAAGGTATTATCGGTCTCTACCAAAGTTTAAAAAGACTTTCTTAAAACTGAACGTACAATATCCACGGGTCGAGTAGTACATGTAACGACTCGAACAGTGGACGAAAACTTTCTAAGAAAAGATGAAATGTCCCACTTTGACTTTCAACGAGTCAGTATGGGTCGAGAAACGTTGGGTTACCTGATATGTCAGGTACCTTAAGAGGTCCGGTCTTATGACCACACCCATTGGAAAAGGAAGAGGTCCCCTAGAAGGGTTGGGTCCCTAGCTAGGGTCCAGAGGGTGTAACGTTCACCTAAGAAATGGTTGACTCGGTGTTGTCTTCGGGTTCTTACACCCTCACCCATCGGATAGGGAAGAGGTCACCTAGAAGGGTTGGGTCCTTAACTTGGTCCCAGAGGACGTAACGTCCGTCTAAGAAATGGTTGACTCTATAGTCCCTTCGGGAAATGTCCCATTTAAGAGAGATTGAGTTTATAAACTACTCTTAAAAAAGGGGGAACCACGTCACGATTCTCTTGAACTTCATGGGTATCTTCGACAATAGAGACAAAAGACAGAAACAAAACAAAAAGACATATTTCAAAATAGTCAAATCTCTGAAACGGATATTAAAATTCTTGTAGTAAATAAGTTAGAAACAGTCACTCAAATCGCATATAAAGTAAAGGAATAAAAAGCTCTCAAAAATTATAAATTGAGTCAGTGTACTTAGTGACTAAAGTTTTGAACCAAAAAGTGAGTAAGATACACCGGAGACATACAACTACTTAGGGTTCGAGGGTGGTACGACAGAGGAGGTCCTGGACGACGTGTTCGACAGTATGAGAGCCAAGGGTTACAGATGGGTTTCTGAACCGGGCTGAGAGTCTTAAGAGACTGTAAGAGAAGACATATCATTTAAATAGTAAGAGGGAAAGTAAGGAAGTCGAAGAGTACTTTCTTCCAAATCTGTGGGGAATTTCTAACCTTAGAAAAAAGTTTCGTAGGAAATCTCGACGGACTACCTAAAACTTTCTACAGTACTACCGTCGATAAACTAAAACCTACATAGGACTAAATAAAATCTTACAGGTCTAGAAAGACCTTTACAGTTGAACGAGAAACAATTAATAGACAAATGGGTAAGTGAGTGGTCCATCATTTTATTATATTTAAAATTTAAAATTGGTAAAATTCACATATTAAATCACCATGATCCATGTAAGTATAACAACCCGTTGGATTAGTGATAAGTAGGGGTCTTGAAATAACAGAGGGGTTTGACTATGAGATATAGGTAATTTTATGTGGAGGGCTGATGGAGGAGGGAGATAAGGGACGGTCCGTGGTAAGATAAAAGACAGAGATACTTAAATTGATGAACTCTATGGAGTACATTTACCCTTAGTATGTCATAAACAAGAAAACACACACCGAATAAAGTGAATCGACTGGGAGACGTGTCAACTTTTAGGTGTACGTTGAAATATCATCCGGGAGAGATGACTACTCTCCCGGATGATAGGAGATGTCTCTGTCTCTACCTCAAAATGAGACATCTCTACTCAAAAGAGACACTACTCCTTTGGTAGTATGGTTACAAAGGAGTAGACGTCTAAGTTAGTTGACGTCTAAAATATCACGATATCATACATAAACAACTTTTTTTTAGGTGTACCTTCACCTGGGTGGGTCAAGTTTGAGTAAACGAGTTTTCAGTGACGTAAATTATTACATTTTGTTCACTACGTTTGAGGAATCACTGGTTCTTCAAATTTCCCCACATCTACCGAAGTTCTTGTCGAACTAGATCCCAGTTCGTCAAATAACTGTCTTAAGAGAAAACATAAGGAACAGTAAAGGAGTAGAGACTTTTGTACATAAGTGTGTTTGTCAACACGTACTTACAGGCATAGTCGAAATAAACATTATCGGTTTTCGACCCGTCTTTGTCCCTAAGATGGGGACTACTCCAAAGGTACCTCTACTGTCACCTTCCACACCATAGGTACTGTCTGACCGTCCCTACCTTCCTGGTCGAGGGGTAGACTAGAGGAGACTGTAGTTAGGTCACCTCCATGACCCTGTGGAGAATGACGGTGGGTACGTACCCTCAGATACGAGGGGTGGTCGGAAACACAGCAGGAGACATCACAAACTGACTTCGTCAATAACAGAGTTTCAAAATGTAGAACTGTCAGACACAGAAGAACCAGAGACCGATCTCTCTCGTCCACAACTACAAAGGTCGAAGAAGTGGCGGTACAGATCTCATATACTCCACCTTTCTTTGAGTTTCCTCGAGTGGTGGTACAGGAAGGAGCCCAAGACTCCAAAATCGGTCAGAAGAGAAGAAAGGTTTATAGGCACATAAATAAAATATGCGTTACAGGTCCTAAAAAACAACACGAATTACCCTCTTCATCATTGTGGATGTATGTGAGGTAGAAGGGTGAGACCCGTACAGAGGTACGCGTCCTGTCCGGTCCCACGGTTCCTTACTTAAGGAGTCCTTGTTGGGAGTCAATCACTACCTCTCTTCAATCACCTTTTATGGGGTCTCGGGAGTTAGGACCCACGAGGTCCGTCCTCGAGACATGAGAGAGTCTTTAAAGATCATTCTTATTCGGGTCAACAGGGGTTGTTATTGAACAACCCGTAAACCCTAATACTGCATGTTTAATGATCCTTATTTTTTGTCTATGTTTCTACATTATATGTCGTATCCCTTGTGTCAGTTATAAAATATTATTGAAATTTACCTCATATCAAATATTTTTATAACTTAAAGATATGACATGTGGATTTGGTTATAACACTCAGTCGATAAAACAACAATGACAACAACGTATCAGTGATTCAACACAGGCTGAGAAACGTTTGAATACGTTCTATCGGGTGGTCCGAGGGGACAGATATCTTAAAGGGTCCGTTCTTATGACCTCACCCAATGGTAAAGGAAGAGGTCCCCTAGAAGGGTTGAGTCCCCACCTTGAGTACAGAGGACGAACCGTCCGTCTAAGAAATGGTGACTAGGTGGTTTATTTGATATGGAGTTGATTTCTTTTTTTTTTTTCTTAACTAGTTGGGGTTTTTCTTACGGGTCATTCGAGTTTAAAATCCAGAGTTTAACTTCCTTTTAGGACTTTTACTTTTCTATCTGACTTGAACTCCCGTTGTAAACGTTCTTAAGGTGTCTTAAAAAAAAATTTCTTAGAATAATAAAAATTTTGAGATAGACTTTGAAAAAACATTCAAATCTCAATAAAGTTTTATTTTTTTTAATATTCACGGAAACTATATACTTGTTACGTATGTTAAACTATTCTTCAGTGATTCTGAGGTCATCTACTTACTCATCCTCATATTTGTCCTGTGTGTTGGTGTGTATGTGTACAAGAGTGTTTTTTCTGTTTTTCCACCAATTGTCTACTCCGTCCTTTTGTAAGTCATCGTTTCTTCACGGTCAATTTTATTCTAAAGTTCCTTAAGGGACCACCAGGTCACCAATCTTGAGTCCCCGTGAAAGTGACGTCTCCTCGTACCCAAGTTAGAGACCAACCCCTTGATTCTAGGACTTTCGATGTACATACCGGAGTTTTTGTTTATTTATCTAATTTTGGTAACAAAATTTTTTCATTTTATTCTGAAGTTTTAGACAGTTTCCTCTACAACTGAAAGATAAAAAGAGAGAGGAAGAAACGGGAGGGGGGTGAAGACGACCTCACAAAGGACCATGGGGTAGGGTCTAGTTGATGAATGTGAGTGTAAGAATAAAGTCCCAAACGAAGGTCCTTCGGGTTGGATTCTGTCAACCGATTTACTCATCCGTTCTACCGTCCCTAGGAGGAGGGTCATCTTTCTTTCTCGATTCCCTTCTGCATCCGTCCTCTATTCCCCCTTTCGGTTACTCCCAAACGCTACGAAGGACGAAGTTACATTAGTCAGAGAATAGGAGTAGAAGGGGGTTTCTTAAAGTCTGCCCTTCTGAGACCCATAGCGACACAGGAATTCACCGTAGACGGAAGGGTCGTTGAGGGGTTAGTCGTAACAGACGTCTGAAGTAATCCCTCGGTGTTAAGGGTAGGGTGGTAGGAGGATAAAGCACGTTCGAAGTCTTTTCGGTCCGTCTCCATCCTCGACGGTAGAGGGAGGGTCATTGGACCTCAACCGGGACCCCCGCCCCCGGCCCCACAACCTCCGGAGACTTGCACGACACTGACTGAAAATTATTTGTAATTGTGCCTCCTCCTCTAACTAATCTCGTTTTAAACGAAGTTTAATCTCGACGGTTTCGTCCTAGGTCAATAGGTGCCCTTTCTCGTTGAACACTCGACCGGTTCTAATAGTGCGGTAGTAGTTAGTCCCTCTTTCTTTTTGTGCGGAAGGGACCGGAGGAGGGAGGAGGAGGAGAGCAATTACGAAAGGTCGGGGTTGGCACCTTACAAAACAAATTCCTTTTTCAACAACCCTGTATTAATCATTAAGATAATCTCATTATGTAGAAATAGATTTATTTGTGTTGGACGAAAAGGTGGTACTCTTTAATGCACCGTCCCTACCCCCTCTTCTCTTAACCCGACTCCAAAACTCCCGTAACTCACTTAGACGGGGGAGCAGTGTACTCTCAGGACCTCAGTCAGACACCTATTCGTTTACCCGGCTATCCTCTACACAATAGTCTCCGACTCAGTCGAGTCGACGAAACGAGACTGGGGACCGTTGTAGGGGTCGGTCGTAACGAGGGCGTCGGGGAAGACAATTTTTACAAAGGAGAAATCGTCTCTCGGGTCTTCCTACATGTCCTGACTCTCTAATTATGGTCACTCGTTGAGTGGAAGAAATGTTTCTCGTCTTTTTCTCTCGTACCCTTCTTTAGGTGTTAGGGTTTATGGACGGACCCTAGACCTCAAGTTTAGTAAAAGTGTGACTCCCAATATGATTGAATACATCGTAGGGGACAGTAAACGGGGATTTCAACAACTACCACTCTCCACTTGTCCCGTAGTCCTACATTCAGTCTCTCCAACCGTATTGTAAGAGTTTTTCACTTTGGTTGTTTAGTCAGAGACTCTCGTTTTTGAGTAGACCATGAAGAGAGGTCGATTGGAGAAGGTCCCTCAAGAGTGCAAACGGAGACCCGTCACCTTCTGTTAATACGTACGTACGAGTCAGTGACGTCCACAGAGGTTGAGGAACACTGTGATACCTGATATCGGGTGGTCCGAGGAGACTAGTACCCTAAGAGGTCCGTTCTTATGATCTCACCCCTCGACAAGGAAGGATGTCCTCTAGAAGGGCTGGGTCCCTAACTTGGGTGCATAGGAAGTAACGTCCGCCTGAAACATGGTGACTCTGTAGTTCCGTCGGACCTTTAAGTAATTAAAGAAAGTTAATTAATTAGAAAGAAAATACGTATTTACCTAACAAGGTATAATATTTATTTATGTGATGTCCGAGTAAGATCTTTCAAAATCTTCTTTTTGATTTGAAGACACAACAACAGTTCGTTAAGAAGTAGTGTTACTTGAAATCTCTTTTTGAACTGATGTAAAAGAAGGCCAGAAAAAAGACACGCTCGATAAAGCCAAATAAACAGACTAGATCAATACTGGTTTGGTACATCTGGTACAAACAACTCACCGTCCACATACGACTCGGTTCCACTTAGCCCTAGGTCCACGGAGACTTTCCGCCCTTGATGGACTTCTAGACATCAATGGTACTAGACGGATCGGTCCAGTCCATTTCTGTTTCTTACCGTGAGACCAATATCAGTAAAAATACCTAACCCCCAATAGACACACGAAAACAAACGTTTCGGTTAAAACGTTCTACTCTACTCGTCTCTTATATACTTACCCTACTTCCAAATGCTTGTGTTGGTTATTGTAGTAGTAGTAGTTTTATTATTTTGTATTACAGATCGGGTTTAAGAAGAATTGTCTATGGTTGAGGGACCTCGTAATCAACACTCCCTTACCTAGGTGGTGAATAGTAAGGTACTCCCTGGTTTTTGGTTGTCCTCTTTCAAGTGCAAGAATAGTCGTTTTTCCTTTCGTTTCTATCTAAAGATTCGATGTTACGGAGGGTACGGACATCGAGCAGAAAGATTTCGTTATTATTATGGGTTATAACAATTCGTGAAAGATTTGTGGTCCGATTTGTCTAAGACCATGGTTAAGACTACCCCCTACCAGGAGTATGGTTGTTCGTTAAGAACCCTATGGTTGGTCCACAGAATGTCCAGTTGGTCCAGTTGAGTTAAGACTGTGACGAATGGGTCCCTATTTAGTCTAAGGTGTTCAAGTACGAAGTCAGGATGTTCGTGCGGGTAGGGAAGGTCTACGGTCAGTGATGAGGTCCAAACAGTGGACATGAAGACCGGTTGACCGATATTTAGTCTCCAAGAGTTCTCGGGGAGGAACCCAAGATAATTAAACGATCTCGCTGAGCGTCGTGAGTCTTTTTGAAATGGAATAATCTTACGAGCGATCTAATGACCAAACAACATTTTCCTATATTGAGTCCTTGTCCGTCTATCTTCTGAACGTATCCCGTCCCGTACCCCTTTCCCCGTATCACAAAGGTACGGGAGAGGTCTGAATAGTAAGTGTGTAGGGGTGTACATGTCGTTGGGTCTTCGAGAGGTTAGAGACAGGAAGACTCCAAGACACCTGCGAAGAAATGTATGGGTATTTACTAATTTAGTAACCGGCGACTGTTAACTAAGTTGGAGGTAGAGGAGGTGGGAGGGGTCTCCCCACTATCCCATTCATGACTTTCAAAGTTGGGAGAGTAGTGAACCAACCAAGGGACCGTTGGTCGAGAGTCGGAATCTAATGGAGTTCTGCGGCAATATCTCGAGTAGTATCCTTTCAGGTTCCTAAATCCTCGAGACACGGTCCGTGCACTACCTTCTAATTTCCAAAGGGGTAACCGAGTCTAGCATTTCTTAGAGAGACGTTACGCCCTCTGGGGCTAAGTTAGGGACCCAACCCTTCTGGGGAACATCTTCCCGTACCGATGGGTGCGGTCATAAGAACGGACCTCTTAAAGTACCTATCTCCTCGGACCGCCAGATGTCAAGTGCCCCATCGTTTCTCAATCTGTGTTGACTCACTGATTGCGAAAGTGAGGATATTTAGCACGATACTAATAATACGGTCTGAGAAGTACACGACTGAGGGGAAGGTAAGTATGTTGGCGGGGTATTGAATCTATGATAATAGGGGTAAAAATTCCTGATCCTCTATATCTGAGTCTACTTCGATTCGTTTGACGGACCACCTTTAAAGGTCGAAAATAATTGTTATAAAACTAGACAAGACTCCCAACGACACTTACCTCGGGTTTACAGGAGACAGTTCAACTTTCAGTCGGAAATTATACCCGAGGCCTCGGTCAAGGGTCGGAGAAAGACGACAAGTAGTAAACTATGTACACAAGTGATCACTGTAAAAATACCGGTAAAGTGAAAGGATTTGATCTTGTAAGGAAAGGAAGTATCTAAAAGAATTATAAATCACAGTTATAACGGGTGATCGGACGTTTAAGGTACTCTCGTTCCTGTCACTGAGAGGAAAGGTGTGTCACATTCCGTACACCGTCCTTGACCTGTTCGTAAGTGACTTACTTACATGGGGGATCTCTACTACGGTGTGTAAAGAGGAAACGTGGAACGAGTCTCATCTTGGGTCAGTCACAGGTCTCTTTTGGACGAAGTGGGTACAAAGTGGGGGGTGTCATCAAAGAAACACAGAGATATTTAAGATGGTAGACAATTCCAGTTGAAGTTGAAGGCAGAAGAGATGTTTCAACAAGTGTCTGTAACGTCACAGTACTTCTCGTGTCCGAAACTATAGTTTGTGCGTGCCCAACATTATGGTGAGGTGGAGAACCAACACACTGTAGACGAGTCCAAGAGTCAAGAGAATCGGAGTTGTCAGTGTAGACATTCCACCCCATTGCAATCAGGGGTGGTATGTTCCTCTACTAAATACTTTTCACGAATGTTGTCTTAGATCGAACAGTATTTACGAATAAATTCCGTTCAACAATTGTAAGTTTGAATTATTTAACGGACTAAAAAAAAAAATAATAGGTAATCGTGATGGGATAAAAGATATCGTCGTACATGAACAAACCCAAAAACTTTTTCCACCGTCCAGGAAGGTCCATTCAGGAGCTGTACCTAAGACTAAGGGAGGATTTAGAAAATCACGATGTATTTATCAGTATTCCCGTAGGGACCACCGAGTTTACCATTTCTTAGGTAGACTTTACGGCCTCTGGATCCAAGTCAGGGACCCAACCCTTCTAGGGATCTCTTCCTTTACCGTTGGGTGAGGTCATATGAACGGACCTCTCAGGGTGCCTGTCTCCTCGGACCACGCGATAACAGGTACCTAAGCGTCTCAACCTGTGTTGGCTCGCTGACTGTATGAAAGTTCACCAGTACTGTACTCTTATCCACGGGTTGTTTTCATCCTTATGAAGTGCTCCGAAATAAATAATAAAACCGAAACCAAACGATCTCTTAAATCCTTTACAAACTTTTATTTTCTTTTTCAAAAAATTAATCGGTGTTGAAGGTCTTGGTGAGTCTTTACTGGATCCGAGAGAGGAAAAGTAGGAGGGTTTATACACACTCTAATGTGACATTTTTGTTGAAGTACTGGAAATAAGAAAATGTGTAAATGATATGTAAAAGAGTATTGAAATCTTTGTGTTAATTGTGGTAAAATTCACTGAGAATAACATACGGTGTTAAACTGTAGTAAATAAGGGAACACCACACATGAAGTCAACGAAGGTTGAAGGTCTATAATACACTCATTGTGACTTTAATCGTCGAAACATGAATTTGAAAAGACGTAAAATCTATTATTATCTATTTTATCTCCTAGAATCTTATAATCAATTCGGTAAAAAATAGGGGTAAAGAACAGAAGGGAAGATATACGAAGGTTTTCTGGGGAGAGTAACAAGTCAGCGAGTCAATTCAGGCTGAGAAACGCTGGAGTACCTAACGTCGTGTGGTCCGAAGGAACAGGTAGTAGTTGAGGGTCTCGAACGAGTTTGAGAACAGGTAATTCAGCTTCTACGGTAGGTTGATAAAGTAGGAGACAGAGGGGGAAGAGGAGGACAGGAGTTAGAAAGGGGTGTAGTCCCAGAAAAGGTCACTGAGTCGAGAACCGTTATCCACCGGTCTCATAACCTCGATTTCTGGGGAGACGAAGAGGAAATATCGTCGTGGTGTGAGTACTGATGAACAAATTCGAGAAGGAAGGGACTATTGTCATTTTTGTAGGGGGAGGTATAGACCGTGTTATTGAACGAGTTTTATGACCGAGTTATTTATAAAAGGATGTTTACTAGTTATTTAGTCAGTCTAGGTTCGACCTGATGACATGAATGATAGACGTATTTGAGTCTGTTCGGGGAATTGGTTCTAGGGGGTATCTACCTCTGTGAGTCTTTCGAATTTACTGGACGAGTTACAGTGTATCGACCACTCACGATCTGGCGCTCGAGTGTGGGTGTATGAGGCCAACGTGTCTGGTCGAGATTGGGAGTGTTACGAGAGGAGAACCAACAGGGTCTGGTGTCTCAGTAAGGGAGAGTGTGCGACTTCGGTGTGAGTGTAGAGTCATGTACTGTGGTTTGAGTCAGGTCTTTTATGCACTATCCGACGGTCGACCTCCCCGACTGTCGTTCGAGAGGTAAGAGAACACGGAAAATCGGTTTCCGTGTCCCTGTCGGTTTCGACAGTAGTGGAGACAAGTTTGGTCCCTTCTGTCTTGGTTCTCAGGTAGTCTGTTACTTGCTGGTTCGTGTCTTTAGTTTATCCTCCTTCCAACCGATATGTCGGATATAAATAAAGAATCGACGAAATTACTTCATAATGTTTACACCATCGAATTTTGTTGTCCTTATAAAAGAGGTTGTCAGGACCTCCGGTCTTCAGTTTTGAATTACACACAACGTTCAAGTTTTTTAAGGAGTTGTGAGGTCCCTTTTAGGAACGGAGAAGGTTGAAGACCACCGAGGTCCGTGAAGAACCGAATATCGGTACAGGGAGGTCACAAACGTACGACCGGTATAGTGGAAGAGGAGGCACATCGAGAGAATTTTGTGGGAGACGAAGAAAGAATATTGTCGAGTAAAGTACCTTAAATCCCGAGTCCACCTATTATCTCCTATTTATGGAGGAGAGTTCTAGGAATATAGTTAGAGGTTAAAATGGTATGTTCCGTTGTGGGTGTCCAAGATTCCTAAACGATACCAAACTCACCCGTCGTGAAAAGTCAGGTTGGATACCGGTATGAAGTCATTGGGGTGATTGTGGGGGTGGTTTGTGACTCCTGTCGTTCCGACGGTCGAGGAGACGAGAATCTTGACCTACAAAGAGGACGACGATAACGGTAGTGGTGGGTGGGGTTTCATCGAAGAGGCGACGGTGACACAGAATCAAAGGGGTGTAGGGTCATGTTTCGGAACTTTGTCAAGCAGACCGAATCGTCTCCAGTACGCGGGGTCGTGACGGAATTTTCTTCGTCCCTATCACTCATGTACAGGAAAGACTAAGAGATCCGTCTCCTTCCGACCCGGAAAGGGGTTCAGAATATGTCACCCCTTGCGGGTCGTAGTTTCCCTCAAGTACGGGACCTGTACCGTTTACTGGTACAGGTGATCGAAGAGGGTCTAAAAGAGTCCGTAGGTTGTTCGAAGAACGTACTAGTGTATCCGTCTAGATAGACCAAGAAGACACTACTAACGAGTAGTCTCAAGATACTAACACGAACTCCCATTACAGATTGGTGTTTGTGATATCGGTGACAGACGAGATTTTGACGATCTTAGATACTCGACAAGTGGAAGAGGAATACTGGGGTCTCGATGTTTATGTACACTATTGTTAAGTGGTGTTCTATATTTCGTCTATATGGACGGACAGGATCTAATAGGGTGTCCGTCTGATGGTCACGTCAAGTTAGTGAGTCAGCACAGACTGAGAAACGCTGGGGTACTTAGCGTCGTGTGGTCCGGAGGGACAAGTAGTGGTTGAGGGTCTTAAGTCGGTCTGAGTACAGGTAGCTCAGTCACTACGGTAGGTCGGTAGAGTAGGAGACAGCAGGGGAAGAGGAGGACAGGGTTAGAGAGGGTCGTAGTCTCAGAAAAGGTTACTCAGTTGATAAGATTACTCCACCGGTTTCATGACCTCAAAGTCGAAATCGTAGTAAGGAAGGTTTCTTTAGGGTCCCGACTAGAGGAAGTCTTACCTGACCAACCTAGAGG
>SJYO01000233.1:5401200-5627436 GCA_006410555.1 Capra ibex | reverse complement strand
AACGAAGGACTGGACGTATGTCTAAAGAGTTCTCCGTCCAGTCCACCAGACCATAAGGGTAGAGGACTTCTTAAAAGGTGTCACATAACACTAGGTGCGTCAGTTTCCGAAACCGTATCAGTTATTTCGTCTTTATCTACAAAAAGACCTTGAGAGAACGAAAAAGGTACTAGGTCACCTACAACCGTTAAACTAGAGACCAAGGAGACGGAAAAGATTTTGGTCGAACTTGTAGTCCCTCAAGTGCCAAGTGCATAACAACTTCGGACCGAACCTCTTAAAACTCGTAATGAAATGATCGTACACTCTACTCACGTTAACACGTCATCCCGTAAGAAACCGTAACGGAAAGAAACCCTGACCTTACTTTTGACTGTAAAAGGTCAGGACGCCGGTGACGACTCAAAAGGTTTAAACGACCGTATAACTCACGTCGTGAAAGTGTCGTAGTAGAAAGTCCTAAACTTTGTCGAGTTGACCTTAGGGTAGTGGAGGTGATCGAAACAAGTATCACTACGAAAGATTCCGGGTGAACCGAAGTGTAAGGTCTTACAGACCGAGATCTACTCACTAGTGTGGTAGCACTAATGGGCCCAGTACTTCTAGTAAAAACATGTCAAGAAGACACATAAGAACGGTGGAGAAGAATTATAGAAGACGAAGGAAATCCAGGTATGGTAAAGACAGGAAATAGCTCGGGTAGAAACGTACTTTACAAGGGAACCATAGAGATTAAAAGAACTTTTCTAGAGATCATAAAGGGTAAGACAACAAAAGGAGATAAAGAAACGTAACTAGCGACTTCTTCCGAAAAAATAGAGAAGAACGATAAGAGACCTTGAGACGTAAGTCTACGAATATAGAAAGGAAAAGAGGAACCGAAAAACGAAGAGAAGAAAAGTGTCGATAAACATTCCGGAGGGGTCTGTCGGTAAAACGAAAAAACGTAAAGAAAAGGTACTCCTACCAGAACTAGGGACAGAGGACATGTTACAGTGCTTGGAGTAAGGTATCAAGTAGTCCGTGAGATAGATAGTCTAGATCCGGGAATTCAGATAAAGAGTGAAGGTGACATATTAGTGTTCCCTAAACTAAATCCAGTATGGATTTACCAGATCACCAAAAGGGATGAAAGAAGTTAAATTCAGACTTAAACCGTTATTCCTCAAGCACTAGACTCGGTGTCAGTCGAGGACCAGAACAAAAACGACCGCTATATCTCGAAGAGGTAGGAACCGACGTTTCTTATATTAGTTAGACTAAAACCACAACTGGTAGACCACTACAGGTACACATCTCAGAAGAGAACACAACAACCTTCTCCCACAAACGATACTGGTCACGTAAAAGAACCGTTTTGAGATAATCAGAAACGGGACGAAGTAAGGCGTAAGGTTCCGGTTTAAACGGACAATGAGGTCCACAAAGAACTGAAGGATGAAAACGTAAGGTCAGGGGATATTACTTTTCCTGTAGAAAAAACTTACAATCAAGATGTTCCAGAACATCAAGAAGTATCTTGGCAAGTTGAAGTCGAAGAAGTCGTAATGACCAACCCCGTATCTGAACCTAATGCCACTATAACTTACCAAACGGAACCTTTGCTTGTCTCTAGTAAGACAGTAAAAACTCTAACGTAGGTTCATGACGTAAAACCTAAGAAAACGACTCGTACTTCGGATGAGGTAAAGAAGACTCCCTAAGGACGGGTGTCATCATCTATATTACCAGTGACGCTACCGGTCTCGTGAGTCGCACCGACTCTCCTCGAGGGGGCTCAGGCTCCAGTCCCCTCCTCCGGTCCTCCTCGGTGGAGTACAGGCTCGAGTCCCCGTTACCAGACTTCCTCGGTGGGGTGCGGGTTCCGGTCCCCGCGGGCGAACCTTCTAGTTGGGTGCAGGTTTCTCACCACCGACGCGACCGCGTCCTCCCGGATCTCCACGATAGGGTGCAACTTCCAGTCCTTCCCACCGTCACTCCTCTATGGGAAGTAGGTTCCATTCCTCGTCGCCGACGTGAAACGACCTCGTCAGTACTTCTCTATGGGGTGCGGGTTCCGTTCTCTTTGGGTTCATTCTACCATCCACAACGTTCTCCCGTAGTCTCCCGTCTGTGTGACTTTGGTATGAGTGTCTTTTGATCAGTTAGATTAGTGTGATCCTGGTGTCGGAACAGATTGAGTTACTTTGGTTCGGTACGGGCGTTCCGTTAGGTTCTACCCGCCGAGCACCACCTCTCCAGACTGTCTTACACCAGGTGACCTCTTCCCTTACCGTTTGGTGAAGTCATAAGAACGGAACTCTTGGGGTACTTGTCATACTTTTCCGTTTTAGTATCCTATGACTTACTCCTTGAGGGGTCCAGTCATCCACAGGTTATACGATTACCTCTAGTCACCTCTTTATTGAGGTCTTTCTTACTTCCCTACCTCGGTTTCGTTTTTATGGGTCGACACCTACACTGACCACTATCTTTGTTTCAGGTTACGATATTTCTCGTTATAACGTATCCTTGGACCTTACAGTCCAGGTACTTAGTTCCGTTTAACCTTCACCAGTTTGTTCTCTACCGTTCTCACTTACAACTTAAGATCCTTAGTCACTTGATTTTACCTGACCTTACCCACTTAAATTGAGTCTACTGGTAATCCGTCTGATATCATATTCGTTTTCTCTCATATTCGGGAAAGAGAAGAAGGAAAACTCGTCACGACACGGGGAACTCGGGGGTTGATGAGTGAGGACCCAAAGATACCTCGAGGTGTAGGAACCCGAGAAGGATGAAGGGGAGAGGTGTTATGAGTCTACACTTAGAAACCTAAACCGGGTCCTTCAGAGAGGTACTTTCAGGGTTGAGAAGATGGTAGGGTGAAGTCCTGTCGCCACACACGGTAGAGAAGGGAGAAAGAGTAAATCGGTTTACGGGAGGATATATTATACTCGGAAGTGAGGACTGTCAGAAGGAAGTATATATTGAGACGTCACGTCACGAGTCGGTACGGGTTGAGAAACGTTGAAGTACCTGACATTAGTCGGTCCGAGGAGACAAGTACCCTAAAAGGTCCGTTCTTATGGCCTCACCCAACGGGAAAGGAAGAGGTCCCCCAGAAGAGTCGGGTCCCTAACTCGGACACAGAGGTTTAGAGGACGTGACCCTCCACCTAAGAAATGGCGACTCGGTGGTCCCTTCTGGGTTTGGGTTCTGTCAGTATGTAATGCACGATAGAGCAAGAAGCCTTTGTAGAAAGGGTCCACTAGTTACATTTTGGGGAATCGTCCATCGGACTAAGGTCTGATTGGAAAGGAAGGGAAATTTGGGTCTTGGACGGTAAGGAAGATGGATGTTCCGGGGAGGGAACACCTTTTTGACAATCGGAAGGTTCCTCGAGACATTCACGTCGAAAATTCTCGACGAGGGAAGAAGGATCTCCGTCGTGACATACATTAAGATTTCGACCCATTCTGACTTATGTCCAGTTCATTTCCACGTCGGTTTCCGATCCCTTCTTGTTTCTTGTCCCTACTGAACGTCCCGTAGTACCTCCCAAATCTTACATTCAATGTAAACCTTACACGTACTGACCAGGACAGACAAACCCCGGTTTGTGCAGACCTATGTGGGTGAATAGAGGTTCAGTCGACGGTGGTAGTAGAGTGTGGACCTTCAGCTTAGGGACCGAAGTGGACGAAGTAAAAGATGGTCTTTGGTTTCCCTAATAGGAGTTTCACTTTATCTTTCTCAACGGGTGAGGACTTTAGAAAATTTTCGAAGGGGATAGTGAAACCCAATACCCAGTTTAACACAAGGGGTGGGGGAGTTACTTTTTTTTTTTCTTGTCATATACACACACACACACACACACACACACACACACACACACACAACTGCAGGAGTGAGGGTCTTGGACACTTTCACTGTAGTGNTATACACACACACACACACACACACACACACACACACACACACAACTGCAGGAGTGAGGGTCTTGGACACTTTCACTGTAGTGAAATAAACTTTTATCTAAGAAACGTCTAAATTCCTTCACCTCTACTCCAGCAATCCCACCCGGAATCAGGTTACACTGACCACAGAAATACTGTTTTTCCCACAGACCTTTGTCTACATCAGTGTCTCCCTTCTGTTGGTATACTTGTGCCCCTCCCTAACCTCACTACGGCGGTATTTGGTTCTTCACGGGCCCGATGGTCTTCCACCTGTTCCGTTCCTTCTTCGGAGGGGATCCCGAAACTCCCCCATGTCGGGACGGTCGTGGAACTAAAGTCCGACGGTCGGAAGTCTTGACACGCCGTTGTGTAAAGATGTCAAAATTCAGTGGACCAAACATTATGAAACAAAGTCGTCGGGGTCCTCCGAAGGGTCCACCGTGATGACCATTTTCTTGGACGGACAGTTACGTCCTCTGGCTTCTCTGTATTCAAGTTACGGACCCAGACCTTCTAGGGGAGCTCCACCCGTACCCTCGGGTGAGGTCACAAGAACGGACCTCTTCGGATACCTGTCTCCTCGGACTCCCTGATGTCAGATATCCCAACGTTTCTCAGTCTGTGTTGACTTCACTAAATCGTGTGTGTGCGTCCTTTGGTTGTGTCAACCCCATATTAGGTCTGGGGAAGGTACCGGACGTATCAGGGTGTACTGGACCGTGAACTGAAGGGTGGAAGTAGGGGACTATAAATTCTTTTGTTTTTTTTTTTAGGGATATAAGATTTACGTAACCTAAAGGATCTCATATGACAGAGAGGGTGGGACCGAAAGATCTTAGTGACAGGGGAGACGGACGAGACGACGACGACGGTTCAGCGAAGTCAGCACAGGTTGAGACACGTTGGGGTATCTGTCTGTCGTCGGGTGGTCCGAGGGGGTGGGGACCCTAAGAGGTCCGTTCTTGTGACCTCACCCAACGGTAAAGGAAGAGGTTACGTACTTTCACTTTTCACTTTCCTTTCAGTGAGTCAGCACAGGCTGAGAATCGTTGGAGTACCTGACGTCGGATGGTCCGAGGAGACAGGTACCCTAAACGGTCCGTTCTCATGACCTCACCCCACCGGACGAGACGATTGTTCAGAATTTATGTGGTGGGGGGTTGGGTACGGGCGTAGGAAGGGTTAAGTCCAATTTCCGAGAGTGAAACTTTAGAGTAGGACGGAGGTACTGACCTATGGTGTGGAAGTTGGGACGGAGGTCGGACGTAATAGTAGTGGTATAACTGAAGTGAGTGTTTTCATGGTGTAAGACACCCGAAGCGTCCACCGTGTCACCATTTCTTAGGTGGACGGTCACGTCCTCTGTGTCCTCTACACCCAAGTCAGGGACCCACCCCTTCTAGGGGGCCTCTTCCTTTACCGGTGGGTGAGGTTACAAGGACGACCCTCTTAGGGTATCTATCTCCTCGGACCACCGGATACCAGGTGCTCCAGTGTTTCTCAACCTGTGTTGAATCGTTGATTTATTATGATGATGTCAGAAGTATTGTGATGATGATGAAGTAAAGAAATAGGTGAAAGTTTATCGAATGGAGGAGTGACCTTACAGTCGAGGTCCTCTCGTCCCCGGAGGAGGTAGTCTGTGTGGTGGAGAGGGGTTGAGTGTATCGTATACTTGCGAGCAGTTCTCTTATTTACATACAACCTCTGTCTGATCGCACTCGTGTCGGTGTCTCTGACCCTCTCACACCACCCAAGAGTCTCACGACTCCCACCTTAGACCTTCCTCTCCTCTCTTATCATAGGAGGACCCTCTGTACATCACCTACTATGAACGACCTTTCCTGTAATGAACGACCTTTCCCGTAATGAACGAACTAATATCTACAGAGTCCTACGGGGGATACTGTAAACCTGAATTAAGACGTAGTTTTAACCTTAGTAGTATCTGAAAACTCCTCGTCACTGGGTTCTACTGGAACGAAATTCCTCTAGAGAGTTCACTCTCGTGTCTCTCACCTAATCTGTCCACCCGTTGATATCGGTCCCTCTGCTGGTGTCGCAGATAATTTTACAAGTCCACTCTCCACTTCCCCCAAACTGGGTCCCGTCCTCGGTACCCCTACCTTTTCCTGTCTGCTCCGTCCACAACTTGACTGTTCAAAGTCGTCTACTACCGTGCACCTCCCCCTCCCCAACCCTCGCGACCTGTGTCGTGGTCGAAGAGACTGTCTCTATGACCTATGTCTCTTTCCTGGAAGTCATGGACATCCTCCGTTGAAAATTCCTTTACACAGGTTTTCATTCCTTCATGTAAAAAAATGACCAAGGGTCATTTACTTTACCGAGTCCGAATTGATCTTACCGACCAACGTGAAAATCTCGAAAGGACGAGTTTTTTCGTTCTTTACTCTCAACTAAGAAGGTACGCAGGAGAGAGAGAGTCCCTCCCGAACCGGTAGACCTGGTGTCCCCTTCCGTGGTCTGAAACCGGTCAATTCGTTCCGGTCACTTCGGGTCGGGCGGAGAGTTCGGTTTTGGGGAGGTGAGTCCTGTACGTCCTGGAGAGGGGGTGGGGAGTGACTCGGTCCTACTTAAAAATTGAGTGATAACTAGTCCGTTAAAATTTTAGTTAAAATTAATTTACTTTCTAAAGATAGTCCTAACGAAGAAAGACCTGTCATTTAACCTGGAACATTATTGTGAATGTAACCTTGTAGAGAGTACGTTCATTGTCTCAAGCAGTATTTATTCATTTCTGGGAAGAGGAATAATACGCAAACCCCTTTTAGACTCCAATCTCCAAAACGGCTCCGGGTCGTCAGTACCCCTGTCTTCACCGCTTGGACTCAATACTCCTACCGCTGTAGTTTAGGGTTAGCATAGTGAGAGTCGGAGGTTTTAGGGTGAGGAAGTGTACCTTATTTCTCTTTTATCTAGGAACAGTCAATGACCTCTTCCCTTTATCCCTCTTAAATTGAATGCTTCTACTTCGTTCGAGTAACTCACCACACGTATCTTCTATCAAGCAATGGTCTTCCGTGAAAGGACCAATCTTTACCAGTGCGAACCAACCGAGTGTTTTTATGACAGGGTTGTCCCTCTCACGGACTCGTGTAGTGACGAAGTATAACGGACATAGAGACAAAGAATGGAATGTAGTAGCGGATATAGAGTATGACCCCTCTGACCCTTTGTGTCCGGGAGTCAGTCCTGTAGTCGACAGTCCAAAACGAAGAGGCCTGACGAAGTCGACCTGAAATAGAGTAGTGGACAAACGTCTAAGTCGCAAAAAGGTCAAGGACTTGGTAAGAACTGTTCCTGAACTGGTTGGTGTGTACTCCATGTCTGAAATAGAACCATAGTTTTCGGGCCTGAGACACTCCGTCCGTACTCCAGACTAACCGCCCGAATGGTACCTTGGGGGAAACGGACGAAAGACCTTAACGTATGACAGGAAGACTTGACCCACCGAGGAAGTCTATTGTCGAGCCCTCTACCAGGAAGAAGCCCATAGGGTTCTATGTTTATGGGTACTGAAGTGATATCGCTTTGAATAATTCCTTGTAAAAATTATATTGCACTTTAAATGGAAAACCACATGTTAAGTTACTTTAGACCATTTAGGTGTCAACACATTGGTGGTGGTGGTAGTTCTATGTCTTGCCGAGGTAACGGTGAGGGGTGGTTTAAGGCAACACAGACAAACATCTGTTGGGATGGGGATAGGGACCTTTGGTGACTAACCAAAGACAAGGATACCAAAACGGAAAAGGACGGACAACGACCAACCTTAGTACGTCGAAGTGGAACACTCAGAACGACGAAAGTCAATCGTCTTACATAAACTCTAAGTAGATACAACAATTTACATAGTCGATAAGTGAGGAGTACAGACTTGTTATAAAATAACACATCTGTATGGTGTCGAACAAATAGGTACGTGTTTGACTTCCTGTAAACCCAACAATGGTCAAACCGTACTATTTAGACGATATTTGGAAGTGTGTGTTCAAAACCCCAATTGTAGAGAAAAGTAGAGAGAACCCATTTGTGAATCCTCACCCTAACGATTCACGGTACCACTCACACATTGAAAGATTCTTTGGTGGTGTGGTAGAGGGTCCCTCCGACCTGGTTGAAACGTGAGGACGGTCGTTATATGTTTTCGAGGTTAATGACACGTAAGAGTGTCGGGAACCGTAAATCAAACAAAGGGTCAGATTAACTGTGTTATGGAATCTGGAATGGAACTTATTTACCCACGGCATGACAAAGGGTGAAAATCGTTGTGACAGTTAATAGACAGGTCGGTAAAAAGAAGAGGAAACCATTCTCTTGGGTCTAAAACAAGTAGGAGTAGGATCTCCAGTATAGGAAGTCCCATTCGGGTTGGGGTCAGTCAAACACTTAGGACCAAAGAGGAGAACCTGAAGTTAGCACCGAGACTACGAATGATCGGGACGTATCGATGGATTTAAGAGTCTCAGAAACCAAGAACCCCTATTAACATCTTGGATGTAACTCTCAACGAAATTCTCGACTTACTTAGTTACGTACCTTCCAGAATCGAAACAGGGGTCATGTATTTATAATAGTAATAATATAATGTTTTACTAAAGAGTAAGGGACGTAAAAGGACTGATTGAGGTCATAACTTTTCCAATTATAGGGGTCCGTTCTCCATAAATTTCTGTTAATTGGTCTAATTTTAGAGTGTCTCTAAAAAGTTTTGGTAAATGAACAGAGAACTTGTTTATTTGATTGTTTAAATTCTCCCGAAACAAGAGACTTTTTCGTCAGTGGTAGGATTATCCGAGTAACTTCTCTACGGACCGATCAAGGAGACTTGACTGACAAAGGGACTACACTCAGACGTGTCTGTACGTGTGCACCGTCGGTGTAGTCTGAGACCGTAGTCACCTGTTCCGAGTCAGACGGCACCAAAGAAGAGAGTGATGTTCGGGTTGGACCCGGGTCAGGACCGGAGACCCTGAGAACAATGGGTAATCTTACTCCTGAGAGGAGAACTGATTTCTTGATTTCCCTATATTAAAGTAAAAACCTGGTAAATAGAAAATTGGACCCACCCACTACTCTGTAGACAGAAGAATTTTGTTGACAGATTAGAAGGGTAAGTTAAATTGAAGATTATTATGTTTCTGATAAGGTCTATGGTAGGTTTATTTCCCTTTCATGAATACGGTCCCATTTATCCTATAGTTCTTTAAGACTGGAGACGAACGACTCCGAGAACGGGATATAAGGTCCTTGTCAAAAAGATCTTCTCAACGTCCATGGAGGGTTCCCATTGATTAAGTATTTTTATAAAATCTTCACAGAGAATTTTTTTTTTAGTGATAAAAATAATCTCGGTAGTCCTCCTCCTGAGTCCTTGGACTTTAAATTGGAATAACATGTGTGAGTGCCAACTTTTGGTGACGAAATCTCTTCAACCACCCGAAGAGTCCATCGAGTCATTTCTTGGGTAGACGGTTACGTCCTCTGTATTCTCTGTACCCAAGGTAGGGACCCAGTCCTTCTAGTGGACCTTATCCTTGGTCGGTGGGTGAGGTCATAAGAACGGATCCTTTAGGGTATCTGTTTCCTCAGACCGTCCGATGTTAGATACTCCAACATTTCTCACCCTGTACTGACTCGTTGACTCGTGAGTGCGTGCGTGTGTGTGTTTTTGTGTGTACGTGTGTGTGTCGTCGACCATTTCACACCGGGTACCCACTTTGGGACAGTCAACGAACAAAAACATTTATTTCAAAATAACCGCGTGTCGACGAACAAACGAACAAACGGTATCGTATAACGGATACCGACAAAAGTACGATTTTGTCGTCTCAACTCGTCAATATTGTCTTTGATATACCGGGTGTTTTGGATTTTATATATGATAAATCCAAGGACCAGGAAATGTCCTTTTCAACCGGTCGGGGACGAAAGTCCTTTTGAGGACCACAATAGACGTTAATTTCAGTATTCTTTATCTTTCTATCAGATTCGGATAATGATCCCATAACAGAAGGGAGGAAAGTAAGAAAACACATATATAAAATTTATTGATACAGTCTATCGGATATATATGTATACCTGGTGATTCATGGTCTGTGATACGATACACAATTTTTTTATGTCACTAGGGGAACCTAGGGGACACTCCAAACATCAATACTGAATAAAATAGTTTAGATTCAGTAGTAACTAATTTCTGTAGTAATAAAATACGTGATAATTCTTTCTTTTTTTACGGTGGTTAATTTAGTACCGTGTCATAAGGGACTACGGAAGCTTTAAAATAAAAGATTAATAATTTTTCGAGAAAGTCTAAATAAAAATACCGAGAACCGTATGTATTTTTTAATATACGTTATGATGACCAATTCTCGATGTCAGAGACCCCAGAAGAAGGTCCAATGACTGGTGGGGGTGAGACGGTCACTGAACGTCTGTGAGAGGACTAGAATAGTCTTTCATAGTTGTCTCAAAAGTCTGGTCCAAGTACCTACACTTCCGTTACTGTCGATACAGGGTTGACAATGGACCGGTTTTCACAAAGATTCTCCGTTAGTTAGTATTGGACAAAAGTCTAAACCATTTACCGAAAATTTTATACGTGTCGTATCTTAACTATTCTAGCCCAAATAATGAACTATTTTTTCTTCAGTTCCCTCTGTCTCACCCAGGATCACTTATACTGGAGGGTTTCTACTCAACTCGGTCTTCCTCGTCCTCCCCAATCTAACGGAGACATTAGCCCTCTTAGTTCCTACCGGAGATCGATGGGGTACAGGAGTGATGTAGCACGGTGTACATGAAGTTCTTCACCAGACAAAGGTGAACTGTAACGCTACGGAAAGTCCCAGGTCCACACTGGAGTAGTCAGAGACTCGAGATTCTCTGTAGTGTTCTCACAGACCCTTTATCGTGTCTTGTCGTCAAGAACAAGGAATTTACTCGTTCACTTCTTTGAATTGTGTCCACCCGTCTCTCCTCTCCGAAAGGGTCACTTTCGAGATCTTTTGTTAGGGGTTACGGTGGTGTACCCTAGTTCCTACAGACTTTCAGTGTTCTCCCTTCTACATGGGGAGGTCCTCGGACTGGGTCGGATCTCAGACGAGTTCCCTCCTCGCACCTCCTTAAAGAGTCTTATTCGAACCCGGACACCGTGTTGTCCCGACACTGACGTGGTTCTGGAAGCCGAGGTCGGGGACTCTTGGGATCTCCCGAAGGCACCTGCAGGGGACTAAAATAGACGAGTCGTAGTGATACAGTCCCTTCGTCGTAAATTACACTAAGATACCCCTTACGGTTGGTGTCGGGAACGGAAAAGGGACTTACTGGAGTTCTTACCCACACCGGTTGAATAAAGGTATTCAGTGTTATCCATGACTCAGATGACGGGTCTTATGGAAACCCTCTGGTCCCTTACAATACTAGAGATACCTTTAGTTCTCTTTTTTTTTTTTTTCCTATATTTGGTCTGACATAATATAAACAGGAATCTTGTTATGTCATCATTGTATCTTGAGAGTTAAAAAAAGACTACCTTTTACGTCGGGAGTTTCCGTATTAGTGAGGTCCAGGTATTTTCAATACTCCCCGGGACTCTCATCCGTACACTGCCTCTAGTACGGGTAGTCTTCGTGTAAGGGTTCTTGGACCGAGATCCCTGTACTCAATATGTCTGTCATCCCGGTTCTCTCCCTGAACAGACGGTACAACCAGAATCTTTGCGTGCCTTTAGTCCTTGGGACCTTCCTCCGTGTTCGAGTGTGGTAACAAATGGAGACTTGTCATCTCTCTTAACCTGATCTCGGACCCTTTAATTCAACCAAAACGAACAAAAAAGTTGGTTTGTTGTATTATTATTTTTGAGGTGGTTTTCGTTTATCGTTTATATCGTTTACTTATGATAATAGTTTTGACCTAACCCTCTCTCTAATTACAAATAAATAATGAAGACACATATATAATATAATATAATGTAATGTAATACAAAGACACATAAAAATTAAATAGTTTTTCCACAGGTAAGTAAGTGGGAACATGGTTGTTAGTGTCTTTGGTGAGACCCGGGAGAAGAAAGACTCCGAACCACCGAATTAAAAAGGAAACTAAGACGTTTGACGAAAATATTAATCCAAGAAAGAAGTGAAGGAAGGTAAATTAGTTCTACGACAAAGACAACGAACATCAGTTCTTTAGAATTAGGTTAGTTCACATGAACATGACGGTTATGACTACTATCTCTACTTTTAAAAAGATCCCATCGTCTCCGGGAAATTGAACCGAAAGTGGGCCAGACCTCCGGGAATTTTACGGTCAATGTACACCGCCCCCGTCCCCCCCCCCGAACCTATTTGTTACCAGGTACGAATGACTAGATGGAACTGTAGTAGAGTCCGACGTAGGACTCGTTTCTCAAGGTGTTCGTTTTCCTCGGAAGGACTGGACCCCTTAACCCTAACCTTTTATCCTTCAACGTACGTTTTCCCTGTCAGTGTAAATGATTCATGGTCCGCCAAAATCCCCATGAAGAGATCGTAGAGGACTTTTGGGACTTGTAGAACACTAAGTCTAGACTTTCATTACTTCTCTCTAGTGTGTTAAATAGTAAGTTTGGTCCTAAAGTAAATTCTTACTTTCTCCCAAGAGAATATTAATACAACCCTGTTGTCTATATTTGTTTTATGAGGACCGTTTAACTCTGGACACCAGTGGGATTAATACTTCGACTCAATGTACGGAACAGCCTCTTCCGTTACTTTGGGGTGAGGTCATGAGAACGGACCTTTTAGGGTACCTACCTCCTCGGACCACCCGACGTCAGGTACCCCAGCGATTCTCAGCCTGTGCTGACTCGCTGAAGTGAAAGTGAAAAGTGAGAGTACGTAACCTCTTCCTTTACCGTTGGGTGAGGTCATAAGAACGGACCTCTTAAGGTACCTGTCTCCTCGGACCGTTCGATGTCAGGTATCCCAGTGTCTCAGTCTGTGTTGACCTCCTTGAATGGTGAGTTCATAAATACCCGTATTGACACAAGGAGGGTTTAAGTATACTACTTCGGGAACATGGGTCGTGGACTCTTATATTGGTATAAACCTTTATGTCCACTTTCCCTACCAATTTAATTTTACTTCAGAAGTCTCACCCGGAATTTGGTTAGACTGACCACAGGAGTATGTTTTTCCTTTAAACATGTGTGTTACTTTGTGTTCTCTACTCGAACGGGTCTCTCTGTTACACTAGAATGTCGGTCGTCAGTGGTATACGTTTGGTCCCTCTCTCCGGAGTCCTCTTTGGGTTAGACGTCTATAATTATGTAACTGAAGATCGGGAAGTCCTTCCACTCTTTATTTATAGACAGCAAATTCCGTGAGTCAGACATCGTGAAACGAGACCACCAGAATCGTTTGACTGTGTGGTGTATACTCAACCTTTGTTTTTCGTTCCGCTCCCGAAGGGACCATCAGGTCATCGATTCTTAGACGGAACGTTACGTCCCCTGTGATCCAGTTAGAGACTAAACCCCTCTAGGGTGTACGACGTCCCGTTGATTCGGACATGTGGGGTTGATGATTCGGGCGCGAGATCTCGGGCAAGAAACGTTGTTCTCTTCGGTGAGGTTACTTTTCGGACGCGTGGCATTGATCTCTCATAGGGGGTGCACGACGTTGATCTCTTTTCGAACACGTCGTTGCTTCTGGGTCACGTCAATTTTATGATGATTATGATTGTGTTTATTTTATTTAAATTTTCTTTTGTAAATTTCGCTACGATCTCTTAGACGACCCTAAGATTTTAGAACCGGGGAGTGGAAACGGACGTAGGGATACCCAGTCGTCATTTCAGGTCAAATGGTAGTTCTCTGGGTACTCGATCGTAGGAACCTGTCGTTTCCTCCCCCTCGCACAGGGGGTCTGATATCGATATAGTCCACGGTCCTTGTAGGTTTCCCTGTCCTACTCACCACCGTCAGGACTTCTCCTTTCTCTTTCTTCGACACAGGTCCCTCGACCGAATCGGGGCTCGTCACGTCGAGGGAGGGACAGGGAAGGGAGGGGAGGGGCCAGGGTACAGGGTGTGGGGTGGGGGCGTCTGTAATTTCAGTCTTCCAGACGCGAGGTAGGGGGCGGGGGTGGTCTGTGGTCCCTCTAAGTTAATGTAAATCTCTGTGTTACAGACGGAGGGGACCTAATTAAAGGCCTAGGACGGTTTCGAACAGGAATAGAGAAAAGAGAACGACTCTCATTCTTGGGATATTTTAGTAGAGATAGTCCCTGGTTCTTTACTCGGTCCCGTTCCGTGTGTGTTCCTAGTCCCGGGACATAGAGAGACCCAAGTTTGGAATGAACAGAGGAGTGTATCTAGACCCTTCCCGGGTTCGTACTGTCAGCCGGTGTCTTGAGTGTATGGAGGAAAGAGACTTTGTCAGGTAGGTCAGTCCCGTCGCCCATCCTCGAACTGTGTGACACCCGTACTCAATGTATCATCATAACCGATTTTCAGGGGACTTACGGTCGGGGCCACGGTAAGAGTAAAGTGTCTCGAAATAACAACAATAAGTCATTCAACACAGGCTGGGAAACGTTGAGGTACCTGAGTCGTGTGGTCCGAGGAGACAGGACGTGACAGAGGGCCTCAAACGAGTTTAAGTACAGGTAACTCAGCCACTACGATAGATTGGTAGAGTAGGACGACGGAGGAAGAAGAAAACGAAAGGTAGAAAGGGTCGTGGTCCCAGAAAAGGTTACTCAACCGAGAAGCTCAGTCCACGGGTTTCATAACCTCGAAGTCGAAGTCAGGAAGGTTACTTATAAGTCCCAACAAAAGGTAATCCTAACTGACCAAACCAGAGGAACGACAGGTTCCCTGAGGGTTCATGGAAGAGGTCGTGGAGTATTATCATTAATTTTGTCGTCCTCGATCGTGAATATTTTACGAATCCTTCGTTGGTGAGTGAATGTAACGGAACAAATTAGGAGTGTTGTCGGGGTACTCTGTCCCGACGGATAGATGGATACTTCTGTACAAATAGGGGTAAAACGTCTGACCATTTGACACCGAATGTCTTTAATTCGTTGAACCGGGCTCAGGACATCGATCGTACCTCTTTTTGTTTTCAGGGAAATTACGATTGTGGTCACATAGTCGTTAACAGTATTTTTAGTCTCACATTCCGTGAGGTACCCCGTCGTTCACTACAGGTTTAAAACTAACTATAACACTTAGTTTTTCATTTATTTATTTTGTAAGAAACTCATTTAGATACATCAGTGTTAAAAGTCCGTAATAAAATAAATTAGACGTGTCGTTCGGATACTGGAAAATACCGGTGGTGGTGGTAAAATGTCTATTTTTTTTTAACTTCGAAGGGTCCCGAGGGGTCGTCTCTTCACCTTTTCGAGTTTGAACTTGGTTCCATAGGACTCAAGTCTTGAGGATAAGATTCGTGCTGTGAGAGACTGGGAAGGACACTGACTCTACAAAACGACCGAATCGTCACTCGAGACTCACACTTCGGTCTCTATATACTTCACCATCCTCGTATCGCGAATCAACATTACACATGGGACCCCGAATCGAAGTCTCAGACTCTATGGGGTTGAGGTTAAATTCTGCACACAGAGGGGAGGGGTCGAGTTTAAGAAGTCCGACCGACCTACCCTAACCTAAAGAACCTACAACATGACAAATTACAAGAAAGTTTCACACAATCTGGGGTAGCGGGCGTCAATGAGGGTCCACGTTTTAACATACGTGTTTGTCAATGTCGTCGTTAAATGACTGACACTCGAGTTAGTCGGTTAACACTCGTGTTAATCGACGAGAGACGAGTAAACCTTCCTCGGTCCCACTACTAACGGAGACGTTAATCGGTCAACACCCGTCGAGACAAACGAGCACGTTAACACGTGGGAGTTTGTAACCTTACACGTTTTCACCATGTACGAGAAACCCGAGGTTCGTACGTTGGACTACAGGTGAGTGATCAGAGACATGAATGGGTACTACCGGACGAAGGACTTCGTCAAACCTTCGACGTCGGAATCCCTTTCTATTCTATGGTACTGACTCTAGTTTAGAGTTCCTTACATGGATCGGTTTTGTTTGTTTGTTTGTTTGTTTTAGAAAATAAAACCGTGTCCTGTTCCCTGTCTCTACTCTGTGATTGAACCCGACTGAATCCCTTTCAGCACCAGTCCCAACCCTTCTGGATTTGTACTTATATTCCAGGAGAACTTTCACTTTCAGCGAATCAACACAGGTTGAGAAATACTGGGGTACATGATATGTCAGGTACCTTAAGAGGTCCGGTCTTATGACCTCACCCATCGACAAGGGAAGAGGTCCACTAGATAGGTTGGGGTCCTAGCTTGGGTCCAGAGGGTGTAACGTCCGCCTAAGAACATCGAGTCTCCCATTTCTTAGACGGACGTTGTGTCCTCTGGTCCCAAATTAGGGGCCCAGCCCGGTCCCAAACTAAGGGGTCCAGTCCTTCTATGAGGCCTCTTCCTTACCGTTAGGTGAGGTCATAAGAACGGACCTGTAAGGGGCACCTACTTCTCGGACCACCCGATATCAGGTACCCCAACGCTTCTCAACCTGGGTTGAATCGTTGATTATGTGTTTGTACTTATTAGACACAGGTTCTCTTTTCACTTTCACTTCAGCGAGTCAGCACAGGCTGAGAAACGTTGGGGTACCTGACATCGGGTGGTCGGAGGAGGCAGGGACCCTAAAAGGTCCGTTCTATGACCTCACCCAACGGTAAAGGAAGAGGTCCTCTGGAAGGGCGGGGTCCCTAACTTGGGCCCAGAGGGCGTAACATCCGTCTGCGAAATGGCAGACTCGGTGGTCCCTTCACAGGTTCTCTCTAGGTAGGTTTTTACATAGTAGAGTCTTACCCCTCGGAGACCGTAATAGTCTTCCTGAATTCAAGTTCTCAGACTTTTATGATCTTTAACTTAGTTGACCCCGTTGACTTCACAGTACATTCAGTGACCACGTTAGTTGTTAAAAAGAGAGGGGAGAAGGACGAAGGACGAATTTTTTCTTTTGTGTACGAGGGTGATTTTAACCCGTCTAAGGACTGGTGGACAAAGATGACTCCCTTTGGATCTTTAAATCTCTAAAAAATAATGTCGAGAGGTGTTTTACTCGATGTGACACTGACCTAAAAAAGATCAAAAGGGGAACGAAACTTAATTAATTTTTCTTTTCAAGTGATATAAAATCGTTCTAAAAAGACGTAACTATCAGAAAAGATGGATCTTCGTTCCGTAGACATCCAAACACTTCCTTTAGTTTTCCTTTACTCTGAGTCTCAAACCAATTGGGTCGACAAGACACTCGGAAGACATTGAACTTCCCATAGACAGATGAGCGGTTGATAAGAATTTTGACACTCTTGTTACTTTGTAAAAAATATTATCGGTTTTACACGTTTGTTGGATTTTTGGGCAGTTGACTGTCACCTATTTATTTTACACCATATAGGTATGTTGTCTTATAGTAAGACGGAATTTTTCCTTACTTCATGACTATATGGTGCGTTGTACTCACTTGGGACTTGTGTGACGATTCACTTTCTTCGGTCTGTACTTTCCGATGTCTTCCATACTAAGGTATATCTTCACAAATCTTCTTCATTTAGGTATCTCTATTTTTCGTCTAATCAACAACGGTGGTACATCCTCCATCCTGATTACTCCCTGAGGATTACCTAAACCCCTGGAAGAACCCCACTACTTCTATAAGACCTAAATCTATTACTTTAAGCTATCAACTTATTGGAAAGCTTCCAATGTCTTCCGAGTGTCTTATCGTAGCACCTTAACGTACAAAATTTCCCAACTCAAAGTACCATTCACTTAATGTAGAGTCAATGTTTTTTTTTGATAATCATCTCTTTTAAACACGGAACCTTCTAGTCTTCGTCTGACTTGGTCAGACTCTTGTAAGAACGTAACTGAACAGGTGGTCGGTGAGTCTCTTGTGACCCTTTATCGGTAACGTCCCTTCTTTCTTGAATTTTCAGTAATGGCTACATCCAGTGTCGGTTTTTAGTAAGTTTGTCAATGATATATGGTCTAATAAATCATTCGTAACTCTTCTTTCTAAGTTACAGAAAACTAGATCACCATTCCAGTGTCCCACTCCGTCTAAAGTTTTTGTAACCATCTGATGAGGGACCCAGTTATAAAGGTTTAAAGGTAAGTTTTACAACTCCGTGCATTCTGTTGTAAAAGGACCTGGTCTTACCTTTCGTTTCCAAATGTTCTCTTAAAAGGACTCGGTTACGGAAAATCGGTCCTGGTTCGGTTGAGTCAATTCTCCCACAAAACCCAAAAAAAATAAAGGATATAATTCATACGACTCGAAAAATGAGAAGAAATGTACTATACCTAAGAATCTATCCGTCTGTCCGTCTGTCAACCTATTCGGTCCTCAGAGTTCAATTCATGCTTCCCTCCGTATCCATAAGATTTAATTGTAAGTGCAAGAGGACAGCTTACCGAGGGGTTCCTCGATGTCTGTGTTTCCTGTTGTCAGTTCACGTTTCGTTTATGATACGATAATTATTGGTCTGTTCAGTCGCAGGGGCAAGAGGGATGTAGTGTGGTAAGACTTTGCATGAAGAACTTTCACCATGGAATCGTATGGTGAGGTAAAGAAGTGGAGCGACAGTAAGTGTGAGGGAGACTATTGACGGGAGCACTGAGGGGGGAAGTCATAAACCAACTAATGTGTTCTTTGAGTACTTAGGATGATTTGAATAGAGTAGGGGTGACACGTTAAGTACTAAGTCTAGATATTAGGGACACAAGTCAGAGAATTTAAAGGGAGTTTGTGCAGATAAGAACACGGTGGAGTTAGGTCCGGTGGTGGTAGAACAGGGTTTACTGGAGTCTCTGAAAAGAGTAACCGGACTAGAGTAGGTGTGAATGTGACGTAGTATTGACTAGGTTCAATTTTATTGAGTAACCAGGGAACCAATTTTGACATTGGTTCTCTTAGCGGGACTGTATATGTGTGACGGTACACATTTTATCTATCGATCACCCTTTGACGATATATCGTGGTCCCTGAGTCGAGTGACGGGACACTACTGGATCTCCCCGCCCTACCCCCACCTCCCTCCGAGTTCTTCCTCCTCTATTTATATATATGTATATCGACCGGTTACGTCACACTCGTCGTCACTGTATTCGACGACTCAGAATGTAAGTCGATGTGTAACCTTAGTAGATCTCTTTAAATTTTGTATGACTATGTACTTAGAGTTGGACTTTAAGACTAAATTAACCAAACCCCGTGTCGGACCTATAACTTTTTTTAAATTTCAAGGGGACTACTAAGATTCTACGTCGTTTCAAACTCCAGACTACTTTCAGTGAGGGTCCAGACCAGGAATTTTCGTAGACAAAAAAAGTATGGGAGGAAACCTCTGGAGTCTCCGATCGGTTAGGTTTGTGTCATTCGACAGTCGAACTCTTAGACTCGTTACACATAGAGAACTAACCTGAACATTAGACTTGTTCGTCACGTAGAGGTAAGTAAGATATAGACGATAGTGTCGTGTCGGAAGGTTGATTAAGTCTCTTTTTAGTATTTTTCAGTTTTGATGGAAATAGTACGGAATTCCTTAACAGGAGTCACCTCACCGGTTGTGTCGGGACAAAAAGGAAGTGGACTGTGTCTAGTGACGAAGAAGTTTCGTATCTTAACAGTCGACTGAAAATCTTCCATATCAGATATTTTGTACTTAATATTCATGATTTTAGTGTCACTCTATAAGTATCGTATTTCTTCGTCCATCTTTAACGTTGGACGGCTTTCTTGTCCTTCAAGTGCAAGGAAAGAGTGTGAGAATTGTCCTATCATCAAAAGGTGGACCCAATACAATAAATCTGTATCTATACAAATAAATACAATGAAAAAAATACAATACAAAGAATACAAAAATACAAATAAATACGATAAAAAAAATACAATACAAAAAATACAAAAATACAAATAAATACAATACAAAAAATTTATGTGGGTACCAGTACCGTAATATCTATAACGTTACTGTGTAATTATGACGGCGATGAAGATGTTCCAAACTAAGTACCTCTATTTTTACTCTTCGTAGATAGGGGAATTGGTTTACAAAGATTTAGAACTAGACCTATAAATGGTTTAGCCATGGTACGAAACAGAGGTTCGGTGAGTTACTCGAATCTGACATAAGAACTAAACGGAAAGTGTAAGAAGAAATAGCACAACAATCCATAACTTGTTTGTGTTTTATGTCCCTCCCATCTAATTAGAGTATTTATCATAAAAATTGTTTTCTACAGTATTTTACATGGATGGTATGTTAAAGTAAACGTATTTCAAGTTCTTGTCCAGTTGACCAGATATTGTTATCATTAGTCTTGTTACCAACGGATAAAACCCCTATCCAACATCTATGCTGACTTTTCCCCGTACTTTTTAAAAAAGACCCCATTACCTTTACAAGAAAAAGAACTAGTCAAGTCAAGTCAACGAGTCAGCACAGGCTGAGAAACGCTGGGGCACTTAGCGTCGTGCGGTCCGGAGGGACAGGTAGTGGTAGAGGGCCTCAAGTCGGTCTGAGTGCAAGTAGCTCAGGCACTACGGTAGGTCGGTATAGTAGGACCCAGCAGGGGAAGAGGAGGACGGGGGTTAGAGAGGGTCGTAGTCTCAGAAAAGGTCACTCAGTTGAGAAGCGTACTCCACAGGTTTCATGACCTCGCAGTCGAAATCGTAGTAAGGAAGGTTTCTTGTGGGTCCTGACTAGAGGAAATCTTACCTGACCAACCTAGAGTAACGTCAGGTTTCCTGAGAGTTCTCAGAAGAGGTTGTGGTGTCAAGTTTTTTGATGGACGACATGGAAATATGTTTTTAAACTTGTGTATACCTTTTTTCGTTCTGTCTCCTTCTAGATCTCTTCCAACGGATTTTACTGAGAATTATTTCCGGAAGATGTTTCGACTTCCGATTCTGGTTTACCTCAGTGGTAGATATTGAATGTCATCTTATCACGTCTCTTTCGTCCCGGTCGAAACGGTGAACCTCTCGTGTTCTATTCTTTGAGTACAAAAGAATGGTTTTTCTGAAGGGTCACGACCAACTTCTAGTGGTTAACCTCCAAACAAACCCTTTTCTATAAAAAGAATCCCAATCCTTCTCCTTCTTTAACACAATAATTCAACACGATAGTCAGTAAGTGTGGAATCATATTTTATACAGGTAGTTAGTTGACTAACGGTAAATTAACGGAACTTAGTCGGAGTGAGTTAAGTGAGTGGTGGACATTGTGGTTTTATTCCTGATCGAGAGGTGAGTCAGGAAGTACTCCTGAGAAAGAGATCTTATAGGTAAATAAATAAGTAGATGACAATTAACAAGAGAAATGTCTACATAGAGGTTGTTTATACATGGACCGTTCTGAATGGACCGTCAGGTCATTATCTCTGAGACACGAAGGTCACTTCCTCCGCTCCCAAACTTGGATCAGTCCCTTGATTCTAGGGTGTACGGGACACCGTGTCTGTTTACTTATTTATTCATTTTACAGACTAAACGGTTTTCTTTTCATGGACCGTGTATCATACTCGAATCGTTTATAAACGACTTGTTTATTCACTGAAAGGCTTTGTAGTCTCTAGACTACCCTTTGAATTATTTCCCTCTATTATTTACGTGGGGATTGACATTATTTTAAGGATTTATATTCGGTATTCTAATATCGACCCCTGTCCCCCGTTCTTCCCCATCTCTCCTTAATCCCACCTTTAAAAGAAGTCCTCTCAGTTAATCCTTTTCTTCCGTTCCAGTCTGTCTGAAGTGTCAAGAAGGAAGTCTCTAGAGAAACGGAGGTCCCAGATCTATTTCTTACCATTTGATTCTTTTTCCCCAGACAATAAAAATAGACTTCTTCGTCTTTATCTTCCAGTTTATTAAACTGAGGGTGTCTGAAGGGACACCAATTCTGACACGAAGGTAACATCCCCCGTACCCAAACCAGACTCATGATCCTAGAGCGTAGGGGACGTTATGGTTTAAACCGGACAGGTTTTTATTTAATTAAGTTTTATTAATGTTTTATTTTTAGTGACACGGAATTTTTTTTTTCTGTTTCCTAAAAGATTTTCTTCTTATTATTAAACTGGGGGTTGGTTTTTTGTTTTTTTACTTTTTTCGTTAGTCTAATTCCGTATGTAAAATGTAAAATTCCATATAAAACCAGTGGTTGTTCTAATTGGACTAAGAACGGTCAATCCAACCGTTCTCATCCACAATCTACACAACGTCTTTGGTTTACTTCTGGGGGATACCACCTCTTGATTCAAAGGTCCGGGTAGGTGTGGTACTGACGGTTCAACCAGAAAAGACCGAATCAAATCTCGGGAGACCGAATCAAATCTTGGGAGTCTCTACTTAAATTCAACCATAGATTCGGGTTCCTACTGTTCGGGTCTCGACCCAACGACGAGTTCGACCGAACCGACAACCTTCCGGGTAGGGACGGGTGAAAATTTATTGTGAACTTCGGTGAGGAAAGAGTCTGCATTAAAGAGAAAATTAGTGAAAGTCTAAGACGTCTTACAATTTTTCTCGGTAGAAATCGAACTGAAACTTCACGCGATAAACAAAAACCGATCGACGTTTAATCGTCTATAAAATTAACAACTACAAACAATAATGCCAACACAAGTCACCAGATACGCCAACGAACCGACTCACTCTCGTTTACGAGACACTTATTTTGAGATCAGGAGTTTGTCTAAACTCCTCCCCCATGGGGTCGTCGTCACACCCACGATAAGTACTGAGTTCGAGGCAAAGTTGGTGTGAACCCTGACCTTTTGGGTTTTGTGTAAACCGGGACTCGTGAAAAAGGGGGGCTAAAAATTAGGACGCTCGTTAAATTTCCTTTAAATTAGGTATACAAAGAATAAGTAAATTTAGTGTTTTTGTAACTCAAAAATTCTCAATAAACTACAGGTTTACAGAAAACTCTGAAAAATTATTTGAAAGGTTCAGAATAACGAAATTTTTGTGTATGAATACAAAAAAGTCCTCACTCACCTAGGTCAGAGGTTTTCTAAACCTAACTTAAAATTCAGGACTTGAGCATTTAATACCGGTACAATTCTATTCCGGACACAGATGTGTTATGGTTTGTCGGGGTATCTTTCGGTTTTAGGATCCAACAGTAGGTCTGTAACGTGTTGAAGATTTGCGTACCGGTTCGTAGTTGTTTTGTAGGCCTACCAAATGACTGAAAGGGAGAACTGAGTCTACAAACGACAATGTCTCAATTCCTGTACTCGTCGTCGACACTGGGACCGTGTGAGGTTCCTCAAATAAACTTTTCCCAGAGAAATAAGTATATGCCTGGTGTTACAAGTACCCTACCCCATCCCCATTCCTATCTTGGACGAAAGGAAATATTTGTGTCCAACACGTCTCATACAACGACTCTAAACCTCCCTCCTCTTTTCTTCGATGGGTCTACACAGACTGGTAGGGAAGTCCTCTCACTCCTTTTATGTACTTAAATTATCGTCCGAGTGATGTAAAAAGATTCACCTTCTTTATACACGATTTCGTTTTGACTACTCTTAAATTAGGAAATACTAGGAAAGAGGAATTTCCCTCTTTCACGTACACATTTTAGGTCCGTTAAAGTCCAGAAAGTTCTCTACTTTCCTCACTGTTATCTAATTGTTGTTGAGTAAAGGCACATCTGTTAAGTACTCTATGTCTCTGATTATTAAGTTTGTTTACCATTATAATTGTTATTGACTGAGTATTATCTGGAAAGTACAAGATACAGAATAAGTAAATGTTATTATTGATTTTATAATTATTATTATGGATTGAGTGTACTGTTGAAACTATTCTGTGTATACTAAGATTTCTAAAAGGTCACAAATGTAACTCAGGTAGGTTTGTATAAACTCCACCGGGAACAACAGCAAAAAAATTATCCTCTGGTAAATGAAACACTTGTAACTCTTATCAGTCATTCTATTTGAGAGAGTTGATTACGTTTATCTAGTCCTCAGGAGGGGGTCGCTACTAGAACGTAGGTTCCCCTATAAACTATGACAGAACCTGACGGTCCTTTAGTTTGGTCAGTTAGGATTTCCTTCGGTTGGGACTTATAAGTAACCTTCCTGACTACGACTTCGACTTCGAGGATATGAAACCGGTGGACTACGCTTCTTGGTTGAGTAACCTTTTCTGGGACTACGACCCTTTCCAACTCCCGTCCTCCTCATCCCCCTCTGTCTCCTACTCTACCGATCGTAGTAGTTAAGTTACCTGTACACAAATTCGTTTGAGACCCTCTATCACCTCCTACTTCCTCGGACCGTGTTACATCAGGTACCCCAGTGTATTTCAGTCTGCACTGTTGTTGTTGTTCTCTGTCAAACAGTGTTGAACCCCATCCCCCCTCGTAACAACCGTAGATCCTTCATTTTTGTTTACTGCAACGAATTGTCGGATGTCACGTACTTTGGTCAGTGCCGTTGTTTCTTAATTGGTCAGGTTGGCCCAGGTAAGACTTCCTCTAGTCGGGACCCTAAAGAAACCTTCCTTACTACGATTTCGACTTTGAGGTCATGGGACCGGTGGAGTACGTTTCTAAACTGAGTAACCTTTTCTGAGACTACGACCCTCTCTAACCCCCGTCCTCCTCTTCCCCTGCTGTCTCCTACTCTACCGACCTACCGTAGTGACTGAGCTACCTACACTCAGACTCACTTGAGGCCCTCAACCACTACCTGTCTCCCCGGACCGCACGACGCTAAGTACCCCAGTGTCTCAGTCTGTGCTGGCTCACTGACTTGACTTGACTTGACTTGACTTTACGGTAATCATGAGACTCCGACCCCTTACGACTCTATCTGTTTTCTTGTCCCTTTGGAGACTGTAAGTTCGAGTCCGAGAACCAGCGACTAGATCCGAGAACCTAAGACTGGACGGTTTAACTAACGTTTGGAAGAATTACCGTCTCGTGGTACACGGTGTCTTTAAGTGTGACGAGAACTCGGTCAAGGTTTAAACTTTAGAGTACTCCTAGTGGACCTCGTTAACAAGTTGGTGTCTCCGAACCCGGGGTAGGAGTGTCGAAAACTAAGTCTAGTAGACCCGACCCCGGAGTCACAGACGTAAAGATTGTTCGCGACTCCACTCCAACTACGGTGACTGAGTACCTGGTGTGGACGTCTTAGTGACGAAAACTCGTACTCTAGACCATATACTTCCGTACTCCTGAAGGATTATGACTTCGGGTCCTGACCTCTTTCTTGTACTCTCAAGACGGGAACACTTTGAATTTCGTGTCCTAGAAGGGAGCACCGGGTCTCCAACCCTCAGACGGATGGTTACGTCCCTTACTCGCAAGTTAGGGGCCAGACCTTCCTAGCGTGTACGAGGTTCCGTTGACTCTGGGACACGGTGTTGACGACTCGGGCACACGGGTCTCGGGCACGAGGTGTCGTACTCTGTGGTGACGTTACTCTTCGCGTGGGTGACGTTGATCTCTTTCGGACGTCCATCGTTCCTTTTGGGTCACGTTGGTTTTTATTTATTTATTTTTAAAAATTTTTCTGTTGTGTTGTTGTTGTATTTTTTGTTGGAATTTCGTGATTCTTCGCAGTCATAGTCAAGTCGGCGAGTCAGCACAGGCTGGTATCTCACCGATCTTGAATGGGTCCTGACTCCTTTGTCTGAGGATCTCCCGTGTTTGTCTTGGGACACACGCGGTTCTGGGTCCTCTTTCCTCGTCACTGGGGTGTTCTCTGACTGGGTCCGAACGGGGACTCACAGGTCCTCAGAGACGACCTCCGTACCCAACCACCACCGGACGACGTCCCGACTCCCGTGACTCACATCGTCACGGACATACCCTCGAAAACTTCCTCTAGTAGTAATAGAAGTAATAGAGGTGGTATCGAACCGGAGCCCAGTTTATTGTCCCTCCCTTGTGTCGGGGTGGAAGTTGTCCTTTTTTAACCTAATTTCTAAATGACTCGTACCGGGGTGGGTAGTCTTGTTTTGGGTCTGAGGGGGAGTCAGAGAGGGTAGTTCTTCGAAGGTATTCGGTGAATAGGAAGATGTAGTCTTCCGTCTGTCTGACTTTTGGTGTTAGTGTCTTTTGATTCGTAAGTCAAGTCAAGTCAAGTCAGAGAGTCAGCATAGACTGAGACGCTGAGGTTCTTAACGTCGTGTGGTCCGGAGGGACAGGTAGTGGTTGAGAGGACCTCAAGTGAGTTTGAGTGTATATAGCTCAACCACTACGGTAGATCGGTATAGTAGGAGACAACAGGGGAAGAGGACGGGAGTTAGGGAGGGTAGTAGTCTCAGAAAAGGTTACTCAGTGGAGAAGTGTACACCGGTTTCATAACCTCAAAGTCGAAATCGTAGTCAGGAAGGTTACTTGTGGGTCCTGCCTAGAGGAAATTTTACCTGACCAACCTAGAGGAATGTCAGGTTCCCTGAGAGTTCTCAGAAGAGGTTGTGGTGTCAAGTTTTCGTAGTTAAGAAGCCGCGAGTGTCAGGTTGAGAGTGTAGGTATGTACTGATGACCTTTTTGATATCGGAACTGATCTGTCTGGAAACAACCGTTTCATTACAGGGGCGAAAACTTATACGATAGATCCAACCAGTATTGAAAGGAAGGTTCCTCATTCGCAGAAAATTAAAGTACCGACGTCAGTGGTAGACGTCACTAAACCCTCGGGGTTTTTTATTTCAGACTGTGACAAAGGTGACAAAGGGGTAGATAAAGGGTACTTCACTACCCTGGCCTACGGTACTAGAAGTAAAAGACTTACAACTCGAAATTCGGTTGAAAAAGTGAGAGAAGAAAGTGAAAGTAGTCCTCCGAAAAATCAAGGAGAAGTGAAAAACGGTATTCTCACCACAGTAGACTTATGACTCCAATAACTATAAAAGGGGTCGTTAGAACTAAGGTCGAACACGAAGAAGGTCGGGTCTCAAAGAGTACTACATGAGACGTATATTCAATTTATTCGTCCGACTGTTATATATCGGAACTGTATGAGGAAAAGGATAAACCTTGGTCAGACAACAAGGTACAGGTCAAGATTGACAACGAAGGACTGGACGTATGTCCAAAGAGTTCTCCGTCCAGTCCACCAGACCATAAGACTCGTATCATCTATCCATAAGAAACGTCTATGAAGTAAGACGGGATTTTCTCCATTCCTTCAATCGACTCGTTACGTGTGTGTTCAGACCGAGGGTTTAAAGGGACCTCTTTAATAACAGACCTCCTCTCCTCGAATACTCGTCCATCCGTTCCCTTACCCGGTTATCTAGGTGGTGTACTTCTCTTTACAGTCACGACCGACTCTTGGTAGGGTGTTTGTTCAGACGGGAGAGAAGTCGTTAGTCTTTGCGGGAAGGACTGGTGTCCTGGGTTTCCTTCGAGGTAGTGTCTGGGATTCGGTCAGAGATCGTTGAGTTGGTCGTGACACAAGAAGTATAACATCGTAAATGGTAATTGACTTTAATACACAAACTATAAAATAACGGAAAGGGGAGGGTATGGGGTATCTTATATTCTAAGTACTTCCGACACTGAAACATAAAAAATCAATAATACCGTAAAGGTCTTGGATCTTCTTACGGACTGTGTGTCATTCGTAAGATATTTGTAAACAATTCACTCACTTAGAACGTTGTTAACTCCGTTTACCTACCATGGAGGAAACGTGCTATTCGAGGAGGGAAGGTACGGAGGAGAGAGAGGACGGACGGACAGTCGAGCGAAGTGAAGTGACGGGTAGTAACAAAAGAAAGGAAAGAACGGTGTCCGAGGTGACTCTTCAGCATTTTGATATTTGCGACTCATGTGGTCTATCTGAATTGTGCGAGTCCCGTGGTGAAACCTGTAAAGAAACTTTTAGCGGGTAAAGACCCTTTGTGGTATTTTAGTAGGACTTTTCTTCCTTTGATATGTTATTGGACCCCCAGTGGTTCTTCACCATTACTAGTATCGTTGTTATTATTGTTGTCGTTTTTATAGTTTATGTTACTGTCGTCATCATGGATTGTGAATGACTGAGTGTAGAGTTGACCAGGGGTATTGTTGGGTAACCCGATTTATATTAAGAAAAGGAGTAAGGGATTTCCTTCTTTAACTCCGAGTCTCTCCAAAACCGTAAGAGGGTTCCTATTCTGTAATCATGTGTCTTTTTGACCCAGAACTTGAGTCCGTAGACTAAAGACTCAGACACAAGAAGTACTTTTATCCTCTAGTTATTTATCAACGACTAACTAACTAACTTCGTCTTAAGGTCTTGCTCCTAACAGTGTAGACAGGAGTAGACAGTAATCCAACGGTACACTTTACTTCTAATAAAGAGAAAGTTCTCGGTCAGGAGTAGTGACTATAAAGTCTTTTCGAGGGTAGATTGGACAGTGTAACTACAATAAAAACGGTGGGTTTCAAATGGTTCATTGTTTCTTCATGACCCAAGGTTAATATTACGGTTTTTTCTTTGGTAGAGGCACCTTATGACACAGAAGGTGTCGAAAGGCTACGGATCTACTTTGAAGTTTACCTTCTCTTTCTGTTGATTTAAGTCTGCATAGTTACAGAAACAAGTACATCGAAGGGTTCCTTGACCTTTCGTTGTCCTGTTAGACTAAATTTTTCAATTGAAACTAAGAGTGGAAAACTAAATCTAAAGGGTCTTCGAGATGCTGAGACCCTGAAACCGGGTCCCTATCCGTTCCAACTGGAAGTCCATTTTTCGTAATTGTCATTCGGGGACTCTCACAATGAAATCACTAAGGTTCGAACAGAAATAGTCTATGAACCTGACTATACCAAACTTACTTCTTGTATAATCAGAAATTTTACATTTGTAAGGACCTTCCTAGTCGTTGGATCGGGGACAGGCGAAGGACCAGTAGAGTAGAGGTATCTAGAGAGGACCTGGGTACTGAAAAGACGGAGGTGGGTACCTAAGAGTAACAACAACGAATAAGTGAACGAAGGAAAGAAAGAAAGTATTGTTAGAAAGAGTATTGTAAAAGACAAATCAGGGTGGCTTTTCCCGCTAGAACAATCAGTATCAAAGACATTGAACAAAATATTTGTAATCGACATAACGACCTTATACGAACTTACAATACGGGAGAGATTAGATAAAACAAAAGGGTAGTGAGAAGATGTTCGACGAGACCTACTAGAGTAAGTAAGAATAACAAAATCACAAACCACTCAAAGACTCTCAGGGTCTAGGGATAGACGTCGTGTCTAGAGACACCATTCGACGTCTGTGGGTTGTGTACGGTTAACCACAGAGTTTTCGTGGTGTTTACGTGCCAACGTAGTGTAAGACGGGTTGGAAGAGAGAACACGATGAGGAGGAGTCAAGAGGTCTAGTCGACTACTTTGGATATAAATGGTTAGTAAACTCGGTTTTAGACTCCTAAGTTAAAGTTGTAGGTTAGTCCGAGACGTACGATTACTAAAAAGGAGGTGTAGAGAGTTCGAAGGAGGAGAAGAGGTAAGAAAAGTGGTAATGGAATCTCCTCTGCCAGTAGTAGAGAAGGGACCTGGTGATGTCAAGAAAGGATTGACTAGTCGGGGGTCAGGACAGAAAGACGGAGTTTAAGTGGAAGGTTTACTAGTAGTCTCGTAAAACGGATTCAGAATGGATCTAGAAACAAATTTACGTAAGTTGACTAATAAAATTGTCTTGAATGAGGTTTGAAGAATTGTACCCTACGTTGGGAGGTAAAAGTGTGTAGAAGCCTTACGTGGTGGAGAACGAACCCAACGGGGTAGAAAGTACGAGGTCGTTATGACTTGAAGAACCTCAAGAGACCTAGGAGATGTTACAAGTATGGAGTCGTGGAAACAAGTACGAGAAAAGAAATGGTTCTTATAGAAAAAAAAGGCGGGGAACCAATGTAGGTGTAGAAAACTCTAGTTCAAGTCTTAGAGGAGAAAGATCTTCGGAAGAAATACATAGTCGGACACACACTCTAATTTAGTGGGAGGAGAACAGAGGGTAATACAAGATGTGAAAAGAATTGAAGTCGTAAGTAGTGCACTACACTAGTAAAAGATAATAACGTACTCTATTACTCAAAGAAGTTACTTCCTTTACACGTATATAAAAATATAGGGGTCCGGATCGTGTAAACGGAGTATCGGTTTTCGTGATTAAAACCTTTGTCCTTTTGGTCCTAAGTTTAGAACCAAGACGATGATTGATTGGTACAACGGTTACTCGAAATGTAAAGATCCAAAGTATTATGACCATACATTTCACCTTTGTGCTTATCGGGAGTCGAATAACACAGTAACATTCCCAAGCTACTCTTTAAATACATGACATATTATATGTGTCAGGGATCGTGTACCATTTCTAATCTATAAGTTATAAGTTATTACCCCATAATAATATTAATGTCATTTGTAAAACTTGACTTGACTTGCATCCTACTTAGATAAATTTCACCATTACAGAAAGTACTTACTGTTTCTAGTATGATAAAAGGTATGGGTGACCCTTGGAGACAGTACACGATTGTCCGGTGGTACTCAGATACGTTTGAAACTTAGAGACTGGTGGGTCCTTCTTTACCGTGGCTTTTAATCCAAGTAAGTCCGAAGACTAGCGTATACGGGAGGGGTTTCTCCGGAGGGTGAAGGGTGTAGGTTTTAACGTTTGGGACAGTAAGTGAAAGGGAACACTCGAAACAAAAGAAACAATGTAAAAAGTGGTGGACTTTAATAAAGGATAAAATTTAACAATTGGAAAATAATAGAAGGAGGGGTCGACCTTACAGATCTTTTTTACTACCGAAACAGTGTAAGAGACGACAAGAGGGGTTAGGTATTATTAGTCCCGGACTGTATGTTGTCCATAAGTCTTATAAAGAACTCATTTACTCATATAGTTTTAGGTAATTTGAAAAACCAAGTTCTAATAAATGTAGAAATTTTTCGTAACTTCTGTAGTTATGAATACCCCTAATATGGATACATATAGTATTATTTAAAAATGGACTCTTTTTTTAATTTTACATTAGAGTTACTGTGAGTCATTAAACTCTCTTAACCTTCTACACCGAGGGTACTCCCTCTCATTAACCTTCTTCGTCCCCCTTTTTTTGTTTTGAAATCGTCCCTTCCTTGTAAGAGAGAGTCTCTCTACAGCGACTTCTGTCTGTTTCCGAAACATCTCCTTTTACAGAGTTTTAACTTTTTAAGTCACCTTCTAAACTCTTTTACCTCTCAGTGAGGACTTTAGTTTTAAGTACAAACCTTTCTGGTGAACCTTCTTTATAGAATGTTTAGTCACGTTCCTGTTTACGTTTTTACGTATTCTCTTAAAACTTTTCCTCTAAGTTCTTACTTTGTCCCTCTCTGGATCTCCTACCTAGCCCCCAGAAGTATCATTAATCGTCCTCTCGGTTTTCTTGTCGACTTCTACCTACCTTCTTCTCATTATTAGTGTATTGACTTCTTTTGACACCTCACCTAGTACACAGACCAGATCAGAAGTCGACCTTTCTCAATTCCCTCGGAATCCGTCTTGATTCCCTTTTTCTGTATGTGAGTTACACAGAACACTTTAAGGGTTTGAAGTTTCTATATCTCTCTAGGAACGTTCGAAAGTTTTTCTTTTGTTCTAAAAATTTGGTAAAAATGAATATCGGGAGTCCGAGTTCTTTTCGAAGTCCCTCGTTTACAATTTGTAAATTGATCGACAGAGAACGTCTCTTCCGTTGCCGTGGGGTGAGGTCATGAGAACGGGTCCTTTAGGGTACCCACCTCCTCGGACCATCCGACGTCGGGTACGCCAGAGCTTCTCAGCCTATGTTGACTCGCTGAAGTGAAAGTGAAAAGTGAAAGTATGTAACTTCTTCCTTTACCGTTGGGTGAGGTCACAAGAACGGACCTCTTAGGGTCCCTGCCCCCTCGGACCACCCGACGGTAGATACCCCTACGTGTCTCAGCCTGTGCTGACTTCGCTGAATCGTCGTCGTCGTCGTCGACAGAGGACTCGACCGACTCTTATCCTGATTTCCTAGTCTATCTCTTCTGAATCCTTTCGTTTTCCCCCGCCACGTTCTTCTCAGTAACCGTCCTCTTAAATAGACGAGAATTTCATCGTGTCACCTTAATGAACCCCCTGAAAAGATTCTACCACATACACATAGGAACTGTAGTCCAGAGGGGTAAACTTTTCACAACGAACCACTCGGAGTTAATGACTACCCTTGTAAAAGTAGCCACGTCTAGAAGTCAGTAAATAAGTGAGTTGAACACAAGTAACTCAGTCACGAGACAGGGTCCGTGACCCTGGACTGAGGCCGTACCTCGACACTTGTTCGGTCTCTTTAGAGATGTAAATTACTCTATAAGGTCACCTTCACTGTCTAGCTGTTCACTTACGTAATCGTCTGTTCTATTGACTTCTGACTTTAGTTATAATAGATCCTTTATTCGTCTCACTACACTTCCTCTCTTACTTCCCGATGACTGTACCCGATCCTGCTAGTCCCTTCCTCCATTGTAATTGGTCTCAGGACTTCCTGTCCTCTACTTAGTCGGTTCCTTTCTCGTTCCCAGTGTCCAGAGGTCCGTCTACGTCGTCGTTCACCCTTTCGGTCTTTGTTCCTTCCAAGACCACACAAATTCTCGTCTTCCAAACTCCAATCCCATTAATCTCTCGTCCCCAGTCCTCTACTTCTGACTCTCCTGTCCCTGTTCTACCGGAGCACCCACTCTGTTTAGGTCTAGGTCCGACGTCTCCCAGTCGATAAACACTCGGGCTCTGGGAGCGCCGAACGTCTTCCCCACAGACAGGACTCGACTGAGGTAGGACTTAGGTCCTGACCCCAGACCTCCCCCTTTCGGTCGTCACTTCCACCTCTGGCGGTCGCCACCGACAGTGTGGACGACTTCGACAGTAGTGCCTCGTAATCGTATTCTTTCCCTCCGGGAGACACAAACCCGAACAGTGGGACGCCACTGTCCCACGTGTTTACACCCGACCGTGGTCCTTGACACACGACTGTTACAACCCATGGTGTCGGCAGTGAGACGACCCCGACCGGGCGGGGGGATGGGTGCGACGGTAATCTTTGTCGTCGGTGACGGTGGCGAGAATAAAGGTGTGTTACACAGTCAACAGTGGACCGTCCAGAAGCGACTCTCTGTACCCGCCTCGTGTGGACGAGTGACCCCGTCTTCTCCGACAACATCGGAGGGTGGAGGAGAGGTGAGGTCTCGACCCCCGGGGAGACGGACGTGGGGCGGGGGTGGGGCCCCCGGGTCGGGCGACACGACACCCGAATTCTGGTCACATCCCTCCTTCACGGAACTGAAATGCAGAGGGAGGGACCAAAAGGACGACTCTGATTTTGTGTGTCCGTTTATTTGTGGTTCAAGGTACCCTGGTTGGTACTAGGGTCTTTACTCAAACAAATCTCTTCTTTGAAAATTTACTGAGTTCTTTAGTCCAATACAAAAACAAAACAAAACAATTGCAGCTCTAGAGGGAACTCGTAGATCAGTCGTAGGTAGGAGAATATTTGTCGTTGTTGTTGTTTTTTTTGATTTGTTACTACAGGTTGTGAGATCCTTCGACCTTTTCGTATCTTGTCTTATTTCTACTTACCTCTTTTGGTTATAAATGACTAGTAAACGATAGTGGTTGTTATCGTTCTCATCGTTTATCTCATGACACCATTATAACGATCACGAGTGATTGTATAAATATCCGACGAATGTTGTACGTTTCCTGAAACATAATAGAGAAACTCGGAGTGTTTTGGGATTCTCCCCTTTGTGTCCGGGTCCAATCCATTCTTTGAATGAGTTTTAGTGTCACTCACTTGTCGGTTCGTTCCGACATTAAGTTAAGTAGAAGGAAGTAACGAAACGAGAAAGTTAGGAGTCCTACTGGGTCGCTTGATCCTCAATTACTGCTTCTTTGCCTCTAGTTCACTCCAATTCACCGACCACGGTCCTTAGTTTGGTCTGGAGCGAGAAAGTGAAAAGGACCGTCGGAGGACTAAGAAGTGTAAAATGGTCAACGAATTCCGTGGTCGAGGGGACACCGGTCAAAGAGCGAACCTAGAAACTAAAACACGTGAAGAAAGTCTACAAACTGTTATTCGTTCGAAGTCGAATCCTAACTTTGTTCCCCAGTCACGTCCGTTCTTGACCTTGAGGTCGACTTCGACAGGACGTAAGTAGGTACGATGTCTGGTGGGGTAAAACTTTAGTTGGGACTTATAAGTAACTTTCCTGACTACGACTTCGACTTCGAGATTATGAGACCGGTGGACTCCGTTTCTCAGCTGAGTAACCTTTTCGAGGACTACGAACTTTTCTGACTTCCGTCCTCCTCTGTTTCCACTGTCTCTTGCTCTACCAACCTACCGTAGTAACTGAGTTACCTGTACTCAAACTCCTTTGAGGTCCTCTATCACTTCCTGTCCCTTCGGACCACACGACGTCAGGTACCCCAGCGTTTCTCAACTTGTACTGACTCGGTGACTTGTTGTTTTTGTGTAAGGAGAACACACATTCTACTTCCGTAACTCCATACTTCTCCCTTGTGTGTTAAAACTCGAACGTTTTAAGTGGGTCCCGACCGTCCGGGTGACCCTGGTCGGTTACGTTGGGGAGTAAAATGTCGACTCCTTTGTCCTGGGGTTCCAATTCATTGACGGGATTTCAGTATATTGGGTAATCGTCGTCTCGGGTCTACCCTTAGGGGTCTGGGGTCAAACCCGAACTTCCTCGTTCGTCTCACCTTTTTATCTACGTCTACGGAAACACACGGAGACCCTAGACCCCGGACCCACTACAGGTACCTTTGGTGGGGAAAATTCCGTGACGGGATTCGGACGAAGGACGGACGACACAGACCGACGTCGTAGTGTGGGTCGTGGTCGTAAAATCCCATAAGGAACTTCTCGACGACGACCCGCACACAGGGTCTTCGAGTATCTAACTTGTGGTCACACTACCCGTCTTAGTTACTTCCATCGAAGGTCTTGTGGATAAGGACTTTCGAAATCCCAAGAGTCGTCTAGAAGTTATCAGTTGTCGTTACTTATAGGTAAACTCTGTCCTTCCCTCGTCCTGTTTTGGAAATTTTCCTCCCATCAGTGACTCCTGTGTTGTATTTGACCAGTCTTGGTTGATCCAGGTTGAACGACTTCCTAAACTGAAGGTCACCTGGAACTTGGAGTAATAGACGAGTAACATTATGTAATCGATTTACTGTGTGAGTGTCAGTGGTACTGTCAAAACTTCAGTTGGTTTTTTCCGGTTTTTCACTCGTCACCGGGTTAAGGACCTCTGGAAGAGGGGAAGAGGTTTTATCAATTTTATCAGGAGTAATCGGATACCTTAATTGGATACTTTAACGGGTCGGGTATTCATTAGTGGGGTATAAACCCCCGGAGAACGGAGGACGCTACGGGTGTGAGACAGACACCTCTACCGAGGAGGGTTCTGACAGGAAGGAAAACTCTACCTGGCGTGAGACGGATACTTTATACACAGAGAGATTTATTTGAGACGAAAGTGAACTGATACAGAGTGAGAACCTAAGAAAGACCGTACTTCGGTTCCTAGGAGTGAACCACTGGACAGAATCTGTGAGTGAGTTCTGGATCCTGTACCGGGAGAAGATAGTGGGGTACAAAAACAAAGATATTGTACAACTGTCGAAGGAGATACGGAATGTTGGGTCACATATTACTAAAAGGGATTTTCCTCCCCCTTATATACTCGTTTATTTCGACATTACACACTCAAATTACACAAAAAAGGAAAGAAGAACCATAATATTCTGAAAAGTCTCCGAAGTTATGTCGTTGGGATCGTACGAATTTTCCCCTCTCCCACACGTCAGAGAGGTTTTGACAAACCTGGTGTCAAAAAATAAAAAAAGAAGGTTTACGGTAAGTCCCGACAAGACTCCTGGTCAAAATCCCATAGGACCTGGTCTGGTTCTCCTTTCCAATACTCGTCCACCTCTAAGTCCCCGGTCAGAATATCCTCTGTGTAAGAATTGGTTCTATGTGTTCATGAGTCCAAATACCATTACACCGAAGGGACCACCGAGTCTACCATTTCTCAGACGGACGTCACGTCCTCTGGGTCCAAGATAGAAACCCAGTCCTTCTAGGGGACCTCTTCCTGTACCGTTGGGTGAGGTCATAAGAACGGACCTCTTAGGGTGCCTGTCTCCTCAGACCGTCCGATGTCAGGTACCCCAGTGTCTCAGTCTGTGCTGACTCGCTGAAGTGAAAGAAAGTTCCGTCTGTCTCGAAAGACGTTTTCATGGGGTAGAGAAGGGGGTTTTATAAGAAAGGGAAGTATGAAGGAAAGAAAGACTTACCTACCTAGGGTAACGATACTTCCATACACAACTATAAAAACAAATCAGTGATTTAGTACAGGTTAAGAAAACGTTGGGGTACCTGACATCGGGTGGTCCGGGGAGGTAGATACCCTAAAGGGTCCGTTCTTATGACCTCACCCAACAGTGCAGGAAGAGGTCCCCCAGAAGGTTTGGGTCCCTAGTTTAGTCGTAGAGGACGTAACGTCCGTCTAAGAAACGATGACTTGGTGGACCCTTCGGGGGTCTTCCACACCGACTTTAGTTTTAACCTTGGAGATTCCAGTGACGTACTCAGAACTGGACATTCACAAGTTACGGTATTCGGTACAAAGGAGTTCGATTCTCTTTGACGTTCACGTCTCTTCATGTGACTAGTGTGACATATCTTCACGTGTCGAGAGACCAACACATTACCGTGAAGAGAGTCGTCCTTCGTTGAGTCACACTGTGGTCCTTCATTCGGGTGTAAGACTGAGGGTAGGAGGAGAGTCGTTTTCGTTCAACAGTAATTCCTTCTCTAGACGACGATTTGTGGTTATACGACAATAAATTTGAGAGAGGACGGAGTCCAAGGGACCTTTTGTTTTAGTATCAGGGAGATGACATTTCAAACGGTTCTCTTAGTTCTGTAGTTCGTGTTCTACTACCTGTGTTGGTACAACAGGTATCTCTCTTCGTTGAACCTTGTTTTTCCTTTTTTTGTTTCTCCCTCCCTCCCTCTCTTCTATTTAAGTCGGAACGCAACATCGAAAAGTACTTGGACAAAAGAAAAAGAAGACTTGACCTTCCAGAGTTCCCGTTCCTGACAGAATAAGTAACGACTTAAGGGTGACGCGGGTGGAGCACAGATCGTGTGTCGTCCGTGAGTTATTTATAAACAAATTACTACCTCGACTCTTCGTTTACTTCTGTTAATTACGTCTTTCGAGACAACGTGGGTCACCAACTACACCGTCATCCTTCCTCTTACCTTACTTCCGTTTCGTGTACAGGTTGAGCCATTGAGGATGATTAACCTCAATGGACCGATACGACCATACGTCATTTTACTCTGAAGTTTTCTAACTTGAACCAACGAGTCTCATGTGTCGATATGTTCGTTTCGTTTATGAGTACGGGAGTGTAGATAAATCCTGAATAAGAGTCTACTCTAGGACGAAAGAGATTCTGTCAAGACGTTGTCTGTGGTTCTGGGAAAAGGTCTTCCGAGACAAGACCAGACCAGTGTCAACCCAATTTCGTGACTTTAGTAGACAAGAAGTCACAACTAAGAGTAACTTGCCTGCGACTTTCACCTGAATGACGTTATTTTCGAACTACCTCTCGACGATGTCACTTGACCAGTAAGAGGGAAACGGAGAGGTTTGGGTAAGAAACGGGAGAGGGTAGGAAGAAATTCGAGAGGTGTTGGTAGGGTAGACTCTTACGACGGGTATGGGATAATCCGGGGGCTGATAAACGTTACCCCCGAAGGGACCACTAAGTCACCAATTTCACAGACGGACTTTACGCCCTCTGGACCCAAGTTAGGGATCCAGCCCTTCTAGGGGACCTTTTCCCTTACCTTTGGGTGAGCTCATAAGAACGGACCTCTTAGGGTACCTGCATCCTCGGACCACCCGACGTCAGGTGTCCCAGGGTTTCTCACCCTGAGCTGACTCGCTGAATTGAAAAGTTGAAAGTTGGATAAACGTCACCCTGGTGGTCTCATCATCGAAAAGAAAAAGGTGAGTATAAATGTGTCAGGTATTTTCACTCTAATAAACCCATGGAAGGGACCTTCGAGTCGACCATTCCTTAGGTGAACGTTACTTCCTCTGGGGTCAAGTTAAGGACCCAGTTCTTCTAGGGAACCTCTTCCCTATTCGATGGGTGAGGTCATTAGAAACTGAAGGAACCACCGAGTCTGTCATTTCTTACACGGACGTCACACCCTCTTGACCCAAGTTAGGGACCTAACCCTTCTAAGGGGACCTCCTCCCGTACCGTTGGGTACGGTTATAAGAACGGACCTCTTAGGGGTACCTGTCTCCTCGGACCACCAATGAAAATCAAGGAAATAAACGGATGATCTTTCATCTTAAAATATGTGATTGAGATAAGGGAAATAGGTGATTTGAAACCGGTGGAAGAGTGCGGTCAATAGTAATGGACTCCAGGGTTGACGATTAAAGAAAGAAAAAAAAAAAAATTCTTTCAAGAAAAAATTTTTACTAATAAATAAATAAATAATGGTACGACGTAGAAGCAACGACACACACCCGAAAGAGATGAACGTCGTACGCCTCCAATGTGAAACAACACCACGTACTCGAAGAGTCGCGCGACTGAAGAGAAGAACCCCGGGTATCCGAGGTCCCGTGTATCCGAGTCATCAACGTCGCGTGTCCCAAACAACGAGACGTCGTACACCCTAGAAGGACCTTGTCCCTAGCTTGAACACAGGGTACGCCACCGTCCGTCTAAGAATTGGTGACCTGGTGATGTGATCGTTTCAAGGGGTTGACGATTAAATAACTCTGAAACTACGACGTAAATTGACCGATTTTGGTGACAGGTTAGGAATACAAAGGTTAAGACACAAAAGGGGTCTCCATACCACAAGAAACCTTTACTGTAGAAATGATACCTAGAATGATAAGTACTTGTATTATTTATAGAGGAATCTAAAAAAAGACACTGTAAGTCATTTCATAATTTTACAAAAGGATTCCATAAAGTGTAACATAAGGATTTAACAAACATCAAAAGCAAACGACTCTTTTTATGATACGTAAAATATAATGTAAAAGATTAATTCTGTATTACTTCAAAATTTTAAAAATATGTAACGAAGATATTCGTCGTTGTAACGATTAGAAAGAATAATCAACATTATTCATATTCATCTAATAGAGTCACAGTACACTCGTTAGTATAAGAAATTTTTATTACTGAAAATCAGAAGAAAAAATTAGGGATATGGAAATAGAGAATTGTAACAAAATAACGTGACCAACTTCGAAGGTTCTACCACAACCCGTTACACTGTTCTTATCCATGGGTATATAAAGAGTATTGGAATTTCTTTTATCAAAATACGATCGATGTAACTAATACTACAAACAAGAGTAAAGATTCTTCCATAAGATAAAATAGAATTGTGTTTTCTTTCCCCTTATTGAAATACTTTAAAATAAAGATGTAAATAAACATATTTTATAATAAAAGAGACAATCTCGTACAATTACACCACTTAATCTAATTCTCTGAGTTTAAGTTGTAGGAAGATATGACATTATACAGTGTAATTAAATGTCTACTATGTTATGAACTTCTTTGTCACTTTTACCACTTATTAATCTTAATTAGAGGTTCATGGAGGTGATAACATAAAAGTCGAAATCCGTTTTCTTATCCACGAACCGTATAGAAACAACTTGTTTACTTACTTGTGTGCTCAATTTACTTATGAATTTGCGTAATCTTCTTACCTAGTCTAGATTATGATTATTAGTCTAGATTCATTTTGGTCTACTATTCCTGAAAGGACCACCAAGTCACTAATTCTTAGACGGACAGTTATATCCCCTGTGCTTAAGCTAGGGACCAGGTCCTTCTAGGGTGTACGGCATGTACGGTCTTCTTGGTACGTGGTGTTGATGACTCGGACGCAACACGTTGGTGTCTTTGATGCTCGGGATCTCGGACACGAGAACTTGTACCTTGGGTGACGTAGTTCTTCCGGTACGTGGTGTTAATCTTTCGTCGGGCGAGAGCGACGTTGATCTTTTTCAGGTACGTGGCGTTGTTTCTGGGTGACGTCGGTTTTTATTTATTTGTTTATCTAAATAAAATTTTTATTTTGTCAACTTTATTTGTCTTCTATCTTTACATTTAAAGACGTGGATTCAGACAGTCAACACTTGCCTGTTTTGTCCTTTCGTGTCGATTCTTTTTACACTCATTTTGACCATTCCGTGAATTCGACCACCATTGTACGATCGACACTCTGGTAGGGTACTAATGTACTACTTCCTCGACTCGTTGGAAGTTTGGACCCGAAGTAGCTGTATCAGACGTCGACCCACTGACAAATGAGGAAACGATAATCATGGACACGGTCGGTATCCTGAGGTCTTGTAAGGTAAATGTAAAGTTTTATGGACAACGATTGTGAGTCGTAGTCAAACTCCATTTACTTCACAGACCTTTGGTACTTCCTTGACAGCGACAAAACGTCCCTCAAGTATTCTGAACCGTAGAAATCATAAGAATAACTTTATTAATCCTGGTAGTTCGTCCTCTCCTTAGTCTATGACAATGTCTTTAGGTTTCCCAGTTATTCTTACGAATTGTCCCTTTGACCTAAACAAATTGTATTACTTTTGGAGAATCTATTCACTTCACGAAACATTACTTGACTTGGTGGAATGTACCATAACTCAAAGGGACATAATCTTCGCGTAAGAAGTAGCGACCCGAAGGTAAATAGGTTCTCCATACGTACGATTTACCGCAGTCAACACTGGTCGAGAAACGTCGGGACATCTAACATCGAGTCCCTACATCCAAGTTAAGGGGTGGGTCCTTACTTGGATGTAAAGGACACCAAGGACGTAATGTCCGTCTAAGAAATGGTGACTCGGTGGTCCCTTCGGGAAATAGGTTCTGCAATACCGTGTTTCCGTGTGGGTCCCACCTCAAGACTTCTACCGACAAGTCCGCGGAAGCTTAAGGGTTTAATACACTTGAGGGTTATGTATCAACGTCAGTACATAGATGTATAGTGTGTGCTATGTTTTTTTTTTTCGGGATTAGTCGTACCTGAGTCACAGTACCGGGTTGGTACCAAACATCCGACAAGTTGTCTAAAGTATCATTTTTTTTTTTTTTTTTTGGTAACGTAGACCAAATTTCTACGTCTGACAGACGATCCATCAGTATGACTTTTAAAGTAAGGTTAGATGAAGGATCCCATTTCCAAATTTGAAAGTCGGACTCCCTGTATAAGTTAGGTGTTTTTAAAGTAAACTGGGGGTATCACACACACACACACACACGTGTCCTTTGTTCCATATATGTTACCGGAAGGGACCACCAAGTCTGCAATTCTTAAACGGACGTTACGTTCTATGGGCCCCAGCTAGGGACCTAACCCTTCCAGGGGACCTCTTCTCTTACCGATGTTGTCTTATTTTGATGATTGGTATTAGTCTATCAGGGTTTGAGTAGTCTTTATGTTCGAGACGCACAGAAGTCGTTCCTTAGTTACCCGACTATATTTAGGTGAAAACTGTCGATTCTTGTCGAGATAATTTTTCGGATGGGAACCTATAAGTAAAACGTAACGATTATTTGGAATCGGAATGTCGGTCTTTACGAAACCGAGACGGACCTCACCGACCTTCCCCTCCTCTCTCTCCTGAAGTAATATGAGAAGTTAGTCACGCACAGAAGTGGAGTTCTTAACGTGTCCGTCCTCTAAGATTGGTGGGCACCCTAAAAGGGACCTCTGTCCTGGCGTGAGTCTCTCCCGAACTTAAGGACTTCAGAACTTGTCTACTGCGATGAAATTTTACTATTAAAATTGACGTACTATCGAAAAAATAAAATAAAAATCCGAAATAAAATTAGTAAAAAAATTATGTTTTTTGACCCTCCTCTTTTCGACGGATCTTAAGGGACACGGCACGAGTCAGCGAAATCAGTACAGGCTGGGAAACGTTGGGGGACCTGACCTCAAGTGGTCCGAGGAGACAGGTACCCTAAGACGTCCATTCTTATGACGTCACCCAACGGTAAAGGAGGAGGTTCTCTAGAGGGACTGGGTTCCTAGTTTGGGCGCAGGGAACGCAGAAGACGTAACGTCGACCTAAGAAATAGGTGACTCGGTGACCCCTTCGACGTCCTAAGGGATCTAGTTTGACCAAAAGAGAAAGAAGGTTCAAGAAGAGAATTCCTCAATTAATTAGAAAAGTTGTATTACTTCTACATATACTAAAAGTGTGTTGTCATCCCATGTCTAATATAAGTTCAAGGATAACTGATATATTCAAATACATAAAAATTAGGTCTTTTATATCCATATTAACTCTGAAATTAATTTTAATACTGGATGTATACAAGGTTAACCGATAACAGATATTTCATCTAAAAATTTTAACACTATATTAATGATGGGTGATTTAATCTACAACCGTTTAAAAAACAATTTGTTGGTGAACCGTTTACAAAATCCAAGACGTCCGATACACTAGAGATATGGTTTATGAGATGAGACGACAGAATTATATTTTCGTCAGTTTATATTACACGTTTGTTTATTTTTCTACACAAAATAAATGTTTTTATTCACCTTCCAGGTCTCGATGTCAAAGTTGTGGTTTTAGTATTAGTTATTTTTCCTTCTCTTTATTTAACCTGAAGTAGTTTTAATTTTTACAACGAGACACTCCATCCGACAATAATAACAACGAGTAAACGATTCAACACAGGTTGAGAAACACTAGGGTATTGACGTCGTGCGGTCCGAAGGTGCAGGAAGTGAAAGAGGGTTTCAAACGAGTTTGAGTACAAGTAACTCAACCACTACGTTAGGTTGGTAGAGTAGGAGACAACGGGAGAAGTGGAAGACGGAAGTCAGAAAGGGTCGTAGTCCCAGAAAAGGTCACTCAGTCGAGAAGTGTAGTTCACCGACTTCATAACCTCGAAGTCGAAGTCGTAGTCAGGAAGCCTACTTATAAGTCCCAACTAAAGGATATCCTAACTGTCCAACCTAGAGGAACGACAGGTTCCCTGAGAGTTCTCAGAAGAGGTCGTGGTGTCAAACTTTCGTGCTTAAGAAGCCGTGAGTCGGAAGAAATGCCAGGTTGAGAGTACGTATGTACTGGTGAACTTTTTGGTATCGAAACTAATCTGACTGGAAACAACCTTTTCACTACAGAAACGAAAAATTATACTACTGATACAAACAGTATCGAAAAGAAGATTCTTCGTTCGTAGAAAATTAAAGTACCGACGTCAGTGGTAGGTTTCACTAAAATCTCGGGTTCTTCTCTTTTAGACAGTGTCGAAGGTGTAAAACGGGAAGATAAACGGTACTTCCTTACCCCGATGGTACTAGAATCAAAAAAAAATAAACTCAAAATTCGACCGGAAAAGTGAGAGGAGAAAGTGGAAGTAGTTCTCTGAGATCAATCTCACCATAGTAGACGTATGTAGTCTAACAATAAAAAGGGTCGTTTGAACTAAGGTCGAACAATGAGTAGGTCATGTCGTAAAGTGCACTACATGAGACGTACATTCAATTTATTTATCCCACTGTTATATGTCGAAACAACATGAGGAAAGGGTTAAAACTTGGTTAGTCAAGTAAGGTATATTCCAAGATTGACAAAGAAGAACTGGGTTTATATCCAAAGAGTCCTCTGTTCATTCTACCGGACCTTAATGGTAACGAAATTCTTAAAACGTCAAAAAACACTGGGTGTGTCAGTATCCGAAATCACATTCAGTTCCTTTATCTTCTTCTACAAAAAGACCTTAAAGGAACAAAAGAGATACTGGGTCACTTACAACAGTTAAACTAGAGACTAAGGAGACGGAAAAGATTTGAGTCGAACATGTAGACTTTCGATAGTTAAGTTATGACGACTTCGGATCGAACTTCCTAAAACTCGTATTGGAATGATCGTACCCTTCTCCTGTGTTGACAGACCATCAAACTTGTAAGAGATTATGACGGGAAGAACCCTTAATCCTACCTCTAGCTGGAAAAGGTCAGGACACCGGTGACGACCCAAAAGGTTTAAACGTCTGAATAACTCCGTCTTAAATCTTCGTGGTAGAAAATCCTAAAATTTATTAAGTCGACCATGAGGTAGTGTAGGTGTTCGAAATAACCGTCGTTACGAAGGAATCCGGGTGAATTGAAGTGTGAGGTCCTACTAGTGTGGTAGTACCAACAGGTCCAGTAATTCTGGAAAAAACATGTTAAGAAGACACATAAGGAATCACCGAGTCTGTCGTTTTTATACGGACGTTACACCCTCTGGACCCAAACTAGGGACCCAGTCCTTCTAGGGGACCTCTTCCTTTACCGTTGGGTGAGGTCATAAGAACGACCCTTTAGGGTTCCTGTCTCCTCGGACCGTCAGATATCGAGTACCCCACCGTCTCAGTCTGTACTGACTCGTTGTTTGTCAGAGTAAAAGACACATAAGAAAAGTGGAAGGAACTAGTGAAGACGAAGACAATCGAGAAATGATAAAGACAGGAAATAACACGAGTAGAAGTGTACTTTACAAGGAAAACATAGGGGTCAAAAGAACTTCTCTAGAGACCAGGAGGGGGAAGACAACAAAAGGAAATAAAGAAACGTAACAAGTAACTTCTTCTGGAAGAACAGAGAGGAACGACAAGAGAACTTGAGACATAAGTCAACCCATATGGAAAGGGAAAGAGGTAACGGACAACGAAGAGAAGAAAGGAGTCGAGAAACGTTTCGGAGGAGTGTGTTGGTGAAACGGAAGAACGTAGAGAGAAAAAGACCCTACCAAAACTAGTGACGGAGGACATGTCACAATGTTTGGAAACAGGTATCAAGAAGTCCGTCAGACAAATGGTCTAGATTAGGGAACTTAGATAAGCAGTGGAGGTCACATATTAGTATCGTCTAAACTAAATCTTGTTTAGTTTGTTGTCTTTGCACGATAATTCTCCCACTTTTCTATTCGATGTCTGACTCTTTTTTATAAACTTTTTGGTGTATCTACTGTTTCCTAATTGCAGATCTTATATATAAGAGTTTTCTCATGTTTTGTTATCAGTTTTTCTTTTAACCGGTTTCTGTGCATGTTTATACAGTTTCAAGTATTCTACTGTTTATTCGTATAATTTTCTACAAGTTGAAGTAATTGGTAATACCTTTACGTTTGATTTTACTATCCTATAATGGTGTGTGGATAGTCTTACCCGTTTCAAAAACAAAAAAAAAATTACAATGTTCTAATCTACGACCGTTCCTACGTCTCTTTGACCTAATGAGTGTCAAACGACCATCTTTACATATCACCACGTCGGTGAGATTTTATATAAAACCATGATCTAGAATTTAATTTGTACTTTAATAAAATATGGAATCGTTAACTTGAGAACTTGTAAATAGGGTCTCTTCACTTTTAAGTGAAAGTGTGTTTTTAGACATATACTGATAAATATTGTCCGAAAAAAAAGTACTATCTTTTTGACCTTTGTTTGGTCTATTGACAGTCACCCATTTACCAATTTTTGTCATCATCTAGTTTTCGTACCTGATGAGTAGTTAAAAATTTTTCATACTTAATAACTGTGTGCGTTGTTAAACCTACTTAAATGTCTCTTGGTACGATTCATGTTTTTTTAGTATTACCAATATTTGATATACTAGGATAAGTATACTGTAAGAACTTTACTTCCTGAGTGTCCCTTTTCCTGGCTAACCGCCAGTGGACCCCAATTCCTACCTTATGTTCCACCCAACCCCGTCTTCCTGTAGATACACCAATATTTTCGTTATTCTCGGAACACGACTAACTGCAGATATAGAACTGATACACACACCACCGAGGTGTTTGGATGCGTAGACTATTTTGACACATCTTGATTCATTTGTGTGTCCTCATATTTATTTCACCTCCTTCAGACTTTTTCTAGTCACCTAGCATAGAGACAGTTTTAGGATCAACACTATAACACGGTATCAAAATCCGAAAGGTCCACCGAGTCTTTCTAGGGGACCTCTTCCTTTCCCATTGGGTGAAGGAAGACTCAGAAGTAAAGAACCGAAAGTTCACTGAAGGAAGAGTAGGACCCTTTCCTTTATCGTTGGGTGAGGACATAAGAGTAGACCCTTTAGGGTACGTGTCTCCTCGGACCGTACGAGGTCAGGTACGTCAGTGTTTCTCAGTCTGTTGACTTGTTGTTGTTATTTGGTATCCATGCGTTATATAATAGTGACTCCTTTACCTTGTTTCTCATGTACCCAAGAGAGACATAAGAAAGAACATTAGTGTACGCTTATATCTTAATTGAGCTTGAATTTTCAAATTTATTTTCCCTCCCTAGCCCCTATGGGTTTCTTTGTCTAAAAAATAGCGGTCACTATGTCTCTATACCTGTACGCCACCCCCCGATGATAACAGTTCGACTATAAACTATTTGTCATAGACGATCTGTCAAGTAATGTGAGCGGGGTGTAAATCCGAGCGTAAAACTAGATCATAAAATACAGTAGAAATATGACTCTTAACGTAATATTAGAGGTAAAATACTTAATGTCTTATGTTTGAATCTCCGTTCCTTTGAGTGAACTTTAAGTGTCGTTTGTTTGGTACGTTTGTCATGACTGTGGGACTAGAAAGACCGATGGTTTGAATCTCCGTAAAATGAAGGAACATTTGACGTGTAAGTCTCTAATGATATAAGCAAACGTACCAGACGGTATTATTTTACGGTGTCTGTTTCACCAAATTTCTTGACTTTTAAGAAAGAATGTCAAGAGTTCCGACCCCTCAGGTTCTAGTTCTAGAACGGTCGTTCTGTCTAAAGCAAGACTCAGGAGTAAGGGACCGAACGTCCACTGAAGGTGGAGTAGTACGTATGTACTGGAGAATCATACGTCCTTTTCGGTCCAGAGAGACCCGAGAAGAACTTTCCTGTTATTAGAGAACCCTGGTACTAAGGTGGGAATACTGGAGTAAATTGGAACTAATGAAAACATTTCAGGAGTAGAAGTTTATGTGGGTGTCACTCTGATTCCAATTCATATGTTTAACCGACAACCCGAAGGGACCACCAAGTAAACCATTTTTTAGACGGACGTCACATCCTCTGACGGACGTTACGTCCTCTGGACTCAAGCTAGAGACCTAGCCCCTTCTAGGAGACCTCTTCCTTTGCCGTTGACTGAGGTCATAAGAACGGACCTTTTAGGGCGTCTGTCTCTTCGGACTGTCTAATGTCAGGTACCTCAGTTTTCTTAGTCTGTGTTGAAGCGCTGACTTGGTGTGGTACCCCCACCTCCACCTCCCTGTTTGTAAGTGAATTCAAATTTTTTGTTATTTTCTTTTTCTTGGTCAAGTACAAATCTTCGGGTTTTCAGTATTGGTACATATTATAGTATATACTTTACTTATCGGTCAGGTCCAAACTACGGACTATGACCTACGAATCCCGACCACGTGACTCTGCTGGGTCTCCCTACCATACCCCTCCCTCCCCCCTCCCGACCAAGTCCCACACCTTGTGCACATATGGACACCACCTAAGTACAACTACATACCGTTTTGGTTATGTTATAACATTTCATTAATTGGAGGTTAATTTTATTTATTTAAATATAATTTTTTATTATTTTATTTCAAAAAGTTTAAAGGTTTAAGTTAAGAACCCGAGGGAAATTATACAACTATACTTTAGGTCAGAAAAGGAGAACCCCGAGTAGTGAAAAGCGAAAGGGTAAAAAAGTGTGGGGTCTCCGAGTTCTTCAGGTCTCCTCTAGTGTTGACTTGTCCCTCGGGGAACCGTACTCTGGTCGGACACTACGGGTACAGAAAAGTAACGGGGAGACACTGCTACAACTTTCGACCGACTGGTGGGTACAAGACCTCTACGACTCCTGGGTCACGTACCACTACGTAGTATCTACGTCTCCCTCCCGACCTTTGGTACCCACAGGAGTGAAAGGTAGTGGTACTTCCTCCTTTTGTGAGTCGAAAGACGACTACAAGACGATTTCAGTGGGTGTGAGTCTGGCACAGACTTGAAGATAACGAGGATCTTTCCTTTTTCCTTCACCAACTTCTTCCTACCTCAGGTTGCGTTTAGTCGTTTTTCTTTTTTTTTTTTTTTGGTACCCTTTGTCGACACAAAATCTTTCGGTTGGAGTCTTCGTACCGAAAATAGAAGTTGTCTGGACGAGGTTTTAGGTTTACTGGACCAGTATCTCAATAATTCTTTTCATATGTTTTCCCATGGAACAAGACGTCTCGTCTTCATAGAACAAAAACACTAGTGTAGATTCAATTCTCAGTTTTCTGTGAACTAGAATAAGGACAAGTCATTGACTCTTATTGACTCCATCTAGAGTTAATTAGTTTGAGAGAGAGAGAGAGAGAGCGAGGGAGAGAGAGACAGATTGTGTGTGTGTGTGTGTACGTGTGTGTGTGTGGTAATTCTCTTCTGTAAAGACTTAAGACCCACCGTCTTTCTCCTTTGCCTTACAGTCCCGGAAATTATTCTCCACCTGAGTAGAGACAGGTTCTTTTGGGTTCGAAGAAGCTTGGGAGATGATATTTTAGCGTGTCTCTGTTTTGTGTAAACCCTCACAGGATCAACTGTGTCTGGTCCTTCGGATCCATTTGCAGACTCACTGTCATAGAAACCGATTCGCGATCCAAGACCCACGATGTTGCTTCTTGAACAGAAGTAAACAACATTCGAGAGTCTATTCATTCCCACTGTCGATGCCTGTGTGTTTAGGGGTTTGGTGTGTCAGTTACTTAGATTTCTTGTTTTACTAGACCCCTTGGTCTCCGTTCTCAAGATGGTGGAGTTTCTGTAAACGAATTCTGTTTAGAATTTCCTACTTATCCTCAAGGAAAGGATACTCTAAGAACAGAAACGTAACGAACTCCTTAAATGACTTTCTTCACGTGTGTGTGTGTGTGTGTGTGTGTGTACGTGTGTGTGTGTGTGTCTCGTTGATTTGCGTTCGTGTGGACTTGATTTGTGTGTGTATGTGTGTGTGGTCGGTTTGTGTCTACTTTCAAATACATCGAGTATTTCGATATCCGGGATGACAAACGATTAGTAGGTTGGGAAGTACCGTGGCCCTGGTCTACTTTTAAAGAGGGTCCTCAGGAGTATTTCTTCTGTTACGTACTATATTATTTGTGGTAAAATATCGTAGTAATTTTCCTTATATTGATATTCGAAGTGTCTAAACGAAGTATGTTCTTGGCATGATGTCTGAGAGTTTCTGGTGGATCACAGTCTACATGACGCTTGGTCGTCTCATAGGTCCATGGGTCGAAAGAGAACCGGATCAAACAAGGTTCTTTTATAAAATCTGATAAACTTTTTTTCTCCACCTAACGTCTCGGAGGTTCGTTCGTCACGAAAAACTCATAATGAAGAGGGGTCTCTGACACTTCCTTTGGTTCCCGGTACTAGTGAGCTAGTATGAGTAATCATTTACGAATCCTACTTCGATGGGCTACCACGGGAAATTTCTACGGGGGTTCACGGTGTCTATCAGTGTGAGTCTTCTCGTAACTGTAGTAAAACATTTTTAGTTCCTCCACTCCTCCCTTTACTCGAAGTCACCCACCCCTCTTATCAGTTCTCAGACAAATTTCTGATCTACTTTCTACTACTCGAACTACTCTACCCCTTTTCGTCACTCCTTTATTTATAATATCTCAGACGAGTCCAATAAGAAGGACGTTATTTTATCGGAGATGGTGAGAATAGGTTCGTTACCGTTCCTTGAGTAGCGGAGGGTTTGTCAGGTTTTAGGGCAAGTGAATTACTCGTAAAGGACCCTGAAGGGACCACCAGGTCGCCAATTCCTAGGTGGAACGTTACGTCCCCTACACCACTAGGGACCAGTCTCTTAATTCTAGGGTGAACGACATCCCTTTGATTCGGTCTCGCGGTGTTGATGACTTGGACTCCCAGTGTTGATCTTTCAGACACCTGGTGTCGTTTTCTAGGGTGTACTGTGTTACTTCTAGGGTACACGTCGTTAACTCTAGCCTCCGTCGGCTTAAGGCTTCGTACGACATGTAGTATCTTGTACGGTCAATGATTCTATGATTCTCGACCTCAAGAAGGGAACTCTTTATGTTCATTGAATGTCGTTTGTAGAGATTCTGAACGGAAAACATCAAGGTAACAATTCGTCCCTGGTCGTCTTTGGTATGTGGACCTATCTTAGGGGTTCGAAAATGTACCTCTAGTGTCTCTGTAGAGGTCTAAGGATCTGTAAAGGTTCCCATTCGTAGTCTAGGAACACATGAAACTCATTATTTTGAAGTGGTGAACCTTCTATTTACTTCCTAACACTCAAGTTCCCTTTTGTAGAGGTGGAGGAAGGGGTCAGGGTTGAAGATGGAGGTATTTCGGAGAGAGATTAATTAGTAGGTACGACGATTTACAGGTGACTAGGATAATTTGTTATCCCGGCCTACCTTCACTACCCGGTCGGAATGACGATTCTGGAGGGTTGAGAGTAATTATTTAAATTATCTTCGTGGTTCTATAGAGTCCTCACGTCATCCAATATCCGACTCAGAAAGGAACCCCATATTAAAATACAAGAACGAGACGTGCCTTCATTACATAAATAAGGTTCAATTAAAAAAAGAAGGGTTTCAGCCACTCAACACGAGAAACCCACGATAGGATTTAACTGTTTAAGGTCCGACGGCCCCGAACAGTAGACTTCCTTCTTTTTAATCTCTTCGGTCATTAGTTAGACATAACACACTTTTAATTGTACGGACGGGGAGTCCAATTGGTCGGAATTTACGTTTAACTTAACTTTACAAGTCTTTCAGGAGGATTAGTACGTACGACACTAATACTTAGGCTACAAATAAATAGTGAGAAACTTAATGGTTTGAGGTCCGTTCACCTTCTCTGTCCCCAGTTGTTTGGTTTTACTTCATAATAGGACCCGAACCATCGTCCCGTCGACTCATTATCTTCGCTTAGATCCGCCGGAGTGTAGGTCCCTTTTTTCGATTACTAAGGAGGTGGTCTCCAGGACTCGACTAAAGGTGGAACCAGGATCCCTACCCGTCGATAAGTGCCCGTCTAAGTTCCCCTTCCACAGTTTCCCCTACCTACTCGATATACTTGTTCCAGGTAAAACCAGGAAAGAGTCCTGGTTTAGTCTGATGTTAAAGAAAATTGAAAATTATTGTGAGACACAACCCCATATCGGTTAATTACCGAAGGGGCCATCGAGTCAGTCATTTCTTAGGTGACCGTTACGTCCTCTGGGTCCAAGCTAGGGAACCAGCCCTTCTAGAGGACCTCTTTTCTTACCGTTGGGTGAGGTCATAAGAACGGATCCTTTAGGGTACCTGTCTCCTCGGACCGTCCGATGTCAGGTACCCCAGTGTTTCTCAGTCCGTACTGACTCACCGATTGTGAAACTGAAACTGAAATATTGGTTAATTATTTGTTACAACACTATTAAAGTCCACTTGTCGTTTCCCTGAGTCGATATGCATGAGCACATAGGGAAGAGAGGGTTTGGGGGTAGGGTAGGTCGGGCGGTGTATTGTAATTTGTCTCAAGGTTCACGATATATCGTCCAGGAACAACTGATAGGTAAAATTTATGTCGTCACACATGCACAGGGAAAGGTTGAGGGATTGATAGGGAATGGGGTAGGAAGGAAGTCGGTCATATTCGAGTAAGAACTTAAGGCACTCAGACAAAGGTAAAACTTTCATTCAAGTAGACATAGCAAAGAAAAATCTAAGGTGTATTTTCCCTACAGTTACTGTAAAGAGGTGACAGACTGAGTGAAGTGAGTCATACTGTAAGAGATCCAGGTAGGTGCGAAGACGTTTACCGCAATAAAGTAAGAAAAAATACAATCCGGTGTTTAAATAAGGTTCCTGAAACCCCTTTTCTCGAGGACCTTCACCTAAACGTCTCTGACTCTCTTTTGACGTTACGACCCTTCGTGTTGAGTCGAATCACCGACACGGCCTAGCAAGCCAAGCCAAGACGTACCAAGACCTACGGCACCCACAACCACACACGTACGTAGGGAACCACACCCCCATGTTGTGAGGGTGTTGACACTCTTACTGACTGAGGTGCCCGTTCAGTTTGGACACGAGGCACATGTACATTTACCTATTTAGTAAACATAATAAATAAACACTTGATCGTTGTGGAGTGAAGTTAAACTGACACAGATTTTTTAAATTTGACTCAGTTATCAAACACGGAGATTTGTACAAAAGGGTTTCTTTATTATCAAGTGAGTCGAAGATTAAAAGAGTCTCCAAGTATTGAATGGACTCCCTGTGTCATAACTTAGTGTAACTCCCATCCAGGTTAATAGTATGTTAATCCTATCCTAAGTAGGTTATGTCGTAGGTCACAAATTACGGTACGATTCGTCGGACCTAAAGTAATACACCCAGTCACCGAGGGTCTGAAAATAAAGTTCATGGTCTTAAAAAAAAAAAAAAAATTCTTAGTCCCCTGATCGTAAGTCACTGGTTGAAAAATAAAACGGATCATTCCTTAAATTATTGTGTTTTTGTTGTCGTCGTCTTTGTTGTTTTATTCGATACAAGTAATAAGGTAAAAATTCTGTAAAAATCGTGGTTTTTCATCCTCCCTATATTTAAAATCTCCTTTTTTTTACCGTCCCTCTAGGTCAAGATTTTGGAATTACTTAAATGGAAATTCTTTCTTTCCGAATGACCAATATAAGGTGAAAAAGTGGACAAAAAAAAAAGACACTTGAACACTTCGAGGAAGTACCGATTCGTAGGATGACAAATCTGTACTAAAACCCCTTGGTTACCGAAGCCCCTTGGGATTCTTCAAGGTATTCAGACCAGTCGCAAAGTACCGGCGACCGTCTGGATTTCGTTAGTAAATAGTACGAGAGTCTAAGGCACCCAGTCTTAAGGTTCCTGTCGAACCGTGACGAGGTGTCAGAACTCCCAGAGTCTGGTCTTCGACCACCGACCCTGGGAGACTTCAGAATGAGTGAGTGTACAGACCAGAAACTACTACCTGTAGTTGACCCCTTTGAGTCGAGTAGCAGAGGAACCAGGGAGGTTCACCCGACCAAATTCGCAAGAGTGTCGTGGTTCCGACCCAAGGGTCCCCGGTCCTCAACGTAAGAGAAATGTTGGATCGGAACCTTCAGTATCCTATAGTAAACGTGGTAATAGATAACCAGTTTTAACGGTGTTTGGGGACGGGTCTAAGTTCTCCAACACCCCTTGTATTTGGGTTAGAGAGGCCCCTTCACACACACACACACACACACATATACGTTGGTTGGTACAAACCTTTTACGTCATACAGCGTCTCGGGTATGACTTTCAGTAAGGGAAGATTTTAGAGAGAGAGTACGTATGTATGTGTACGTGTATTATCCTTGTTTCTTTAAATAAAATTTTTATCCGTGTTCCTTCTATTTTTAATTGATATATACACATATTTCATTTTTCTTTTACTTCAGCGAGTCAGTACAGGTTGAGAAACACTGGGGTACCTGACATCCGATGGTGCGAGAAGACAGGTAGCCTAAAAGGTCCGTTCTCATGACCTCACCCTATGGTAAAGGAAGAGGTCCCTTAGAAGGGTTGGGTCCCTAGTTTGGACCCAGAGGACATAACATCCGTCTTCGAAATGACAGACTCAGTGGTCCCTTCAGTATATATGCACATGTATATATATGTATATATACACACACAGGGATATCTACATAGAGCATTTGTGTGTGTGTGTGTGTGTGTGTGTGTGTGTTTTGTGGTATTGAAACGTAAAGTCACCCAGGTCCGTCAACTGTAAGGGACTTACAGTCATACTTAGAGTTCTGTCCTTGCGGACGGGTACCCCAAACATCGGACTATAACGACATCCGTCAACGAGGTTACCGTAAGATTGTCTTAGTTGTGACCCAAATCTCAGGTTTGGTGGTTTAAGTGTAAGGCTAGGAGATAACGGGACTATCACTACAGTGTGTACAGTACATTGAAGGGATCCAAAAGTAAACGAGTAGTCATTTTATATGTAATAACATAAATAACATATCTTATCGTCGGAAACGAGGAAGTGAAGAAGAGGGAAAACCGGAAAGAAGTAGTGGAATAGGGATGAGTCGTTCATAAAACGTCGACCAGGGGCGGAATAGGAGGAGCTGTGTGAGGAAAGAGGTGGTGTTTGGAGCGACCGACGTCTAGGCCGGGTCCTTCAGTAGAGACCGAAGTGAAGTTCCCTTTTGTTCCGTCTCAAACTTCAGAACGGTGGTGGAGTTGGGGGTGTCCGATCAAGACCTGATTTCCTCTACTTCGGCTCATTTTTAGTTAACGTCAAGGTACTGCATCCACCACCTACCCAACAATTTCTTAAATGATGAAAAAAAACATCAAGTCTCTTCAACAATCCTATTCGTCTTTACATCTATGACTGAAGTAACTTTTACACTAGACGACGTTGGTCTTTTACGTCTGGCCTCAGATCGATGACGGGACTGTTCGACACACTGGAACCCGTTCTATGAATTGGAGCGATCCAGAGTCAAAAGAGTTTCACTTCGATTTTTCCGGCCAAAAGCTCCTAATGATACTTCTTATTGACTCTATTTCGGAGTTTTCGGGAACCGTGTCAGATCGTGTCACCAAGAGTTCGAAACCGTATACGGTCTTAGTTGACCTCCCGAACACTTTTGTGTCTAAAGACCCAGACTGAGGGTCTTTATTATTATTATTTTGTCACTCCCAAAGACTAAATACTTCTAATCCTACCCGAGACTGTAAAACGTGAAGGTTGACCGGTGTCCACTGCGACTACAACGACCAGTAATGGATGACGTCACTACTACTTCTGCTGTTACTACCTGAAGTCGAACTGTATTTACTATATCATTATACAAAAGGTATTGAACTTTTTTTTTGTAAAACCATAGGGAGTACCCTATCGGACGTTGATAAGTGCTTTGGTAGATTACATAACTGATCGAGTTTATCCAATCTAAAACGTAAACCATGTTTCAAGAATCCCGTACTTAGTACGGTATTTACCTAGTCCGACTTGGGCATGTCCGATAACCACCTCTCCTAGATACATGATACTCATCTCTCTTCTCTAAAACCGACTCTCTCCTTGTCTTGGAGTGTCTCTCATTCTTTTTGATCTAGGAGGAACCAAAATTCCCTAAAAGAGACGTTTTACTATTTTGACTTAATTTAATAGTGGTTGTAAGTCGGGTGAAGCCGTCTCGTCTCTAAGCTATTACTTGAGATTAGATTTCGTCTGACTCTTGTGTCGTCAGGACGGGGGTCCTTCGGTGAACGACAAGTCTCGGGAACCGGGTTCGGGGTCCTCCGGAAGGTAGGTTTTAGTCGTAGTGAGTTGTCACCCTCGAAGAGACCCCGGACTTCTTCGAGTAACGAACAACGTTACTCTCTACTCGTTAAAGGACAGGACTTTCAGACACTTTCCTCTGTCGACCGAGCATAAAGGGTGAATAGACTCTGACTTCCCCTTGAAGTCAAGTCACCTAACCCAAACAAATAAATGGACAAATAAAAACGCCTTTACTATAATATTCTGAGTGTGGATTTGACTTCCTTTGTCTTTCCGGAGTTCAGAACAAGAAGGTAGGAGGGGTGGGTGGACCCCGACGTAGGATTAGTACACTGAGAGTACTATGGTCTAGGGTCTCTTCGAGACCGGGGGTACCGAACTAAGAAGGACCTATGTTCTTCTTTCACGACGTGAGTTATACGGTCGTTTAAACCTTTTGAGTCGTCACCGGTGTCCTGACCTTTTCCAGTCAAAAGTAGGGTTAAGGTTTCTTTCCTTTACGTTTTCTTACGAGTTTGATGGCGTGTTAACATGAGTAGAGTGTACGATCATTTCATTACGAGTTTTAAGAGGTTCGGTCCGAAGTCGTTATGTACTTGGTACTTTAGGGACTACAAGTTCGACCAAAATCTTTTCCGTCTCCTTGGTCTCTAGTTTAACGGTTGTAGGCGACCTAGTACTTTTTTCGTTCTCTCAAGGTCTTTTTGTAGATAAAGACGAAATAACTGATACGGTTTCGGAAACTGACACACCTAGTGTTATGTGACACCTTTTAAGAAGTTCTCTATCCTTATGGTCTGGTGGACTGGACGGAGAACTCTTTAGACATACGTCCGGTCCTTCGTTGTCAATCTTGACCTGTACCTTGTTGTCTGACCAAGGTTTGTCCTTTTCCTCATGCAGTTCCGACATATAACAGTGGGACGAATAAATTGAAGATACGTCTCATGTAGTACTCTTTGTGTTCGACCTTAGTTCTAACGACCCTCTTTATAGTTAGTGGAGTCTATACGTCTACTGTGGTGGGAATACCGTCTTTCACTTCTCCTCGATTTTTCGGAGAACTACTTTCACTTTCTCCTCTCGCTTTTTCAACCGAATTTCGAGTTGTAAGTCTTTTGCTTCTAGTACCGTAGGCCAGGGTAGTGAAGTACCCTTTATCTACCNGATCAGTTCCGATACCAAAAAGGACACCAGTACATACCTACACTCTCAACCTGACACTTCTTCCGACTCGCGACTTCTTAACTACGAAAACTTGACACCACAACCTCTTCTGAGAACTCTCAGGGAACCTGACGTTCCTCTAGGTTGGTCAGGTAAGACTTCCTCTAGTTGGGACCCTAAAGAAACCTTCCTTACTACGATTTCGACTTTGAGGTCATGAAACCGGTGGAGTACCCTTCTCAACTGAGTAACCTTTTCTGAGACTACGACCCTCCCTAACCCCCGTCCTCCTCTTCCCCTGCTGTCTTCTACTCTACCGACCTACCGTAGTGTCTGAGCTACCTGCACTCAGACTCACTTGAGGCCCTCTACCACTACTTGTCCCTCCGGACCGTACGACGCTAAGTACCCCAGCGTTTCTCAGTCTGTGTCGACTCGGTGACTCGACTTGACTTGACTTGGAACACATGAACCCGACCATCTATCAAGACAAAAGAAAAACTAACAGATAAGGACCCTGTATTTGTTGTCTCTTCGGGAGAGGTGAGGGTCTTCCTCTTCGGAATATATTAAGTAAACACTCATGGACCGTATTCTCGATTGCAACGACACAACATGTTTATAAACAGTTTACTTACTTTCTTGCTTACTGGTAGGTAGAATCCTTCAGTATACACGACTTAAAAGATAATTAGAAGGGTTTCAGGTTTGTATTGAATGTAACTCATGAATAATATACGGGCTTTGATAAGATTCATGAATTTTACTACGAAGTAAAGTATGAGTTTATCGGGATATTTCAGTTCGTAAGATTAGTAGTAGGGTAATATGTCTGTCCATTTATTTTCAGTTCTAATGTGTCATCGTCCTCTCTCTAAACTCAGACCCGTCAGACGGAGGAACCACTCGCGAAACCTATCGAGAGACCGGAGGTAGGTTTATGTGGTCCGGTAGTCCCGTGATCATGACCTATGAAAGACCAGGGGTGGAAGTACTGGAGAACGTACGAGGTACGTAGACGGAAGACAGTGGAGTAGATGGACGTGTCTCTTTGTGTCGTACTTTTCTCGTTCCGTCTTCGTGCCTCCTGGACCGACGTCTCAACTCCAGAGTCCCCGTTGCCCTCCCTCTTCCCCGTCACTGTTAGGAAGGTAACAGTAGGATGTCTATCGGTGGCAGTATATAGGAGTCCCTCCCAGAGGAATCGTCGTTCGAAGACGGAAGTGAACAGAAGGGACGTTTCTTCGGAGGTCCATTTTCCGAGTTAAAGTTGGAATAAATTGTCGAGAGACTGATGTGGAGGGTTCCGACCCAATCGAATACGTCGGTTACTCCTCGAACTTCATTGGGTAAGTCTATCCGGACCTTTACCGTCTTGGGGTCAGTCTATTTGTTCCAGTGTCTATGTGTCCAAGTACAAAACTGTCGTTATACTGGGAAAGGAAATAACTTCTCGTGAAGGAACTGGTATAGAGAAATGATATCCAGTCCACTAATTTTATTACTTTGTTCAAGTCAAGGGTTGTACTACCAAACTCAGCGATTCAGCACAGGTTGAGAACGTTGGGGTACCTGATATATCGGGCGGTCCGAGGAGACAGGTACCCTAAGAGGTTCGTTCTTATGACCTCACCCAACGTAGAATTTAAACTTTGGTCCCGTTTTCTACCAGTACTGACAGTCTAGGTCGTCTATAAAAAATTTTCGATACCACAGACTCACCGATCCTTTTAAACTCAAGGAAGACATCGTCCAATTCTAGGAGAGACACGACGAACCTAGTCGAAAACGGACACCGAGGGGAAAACGTGGGTCAACGTCCCGGTACTCAGTGAAGTAGGGTGTCGTTTCGGGACTTCCTGGTGGAGGAACGACCACCAGGTGTCGTGGTTAGTCCCGATGACTACAGGGTCTCACCAAAAGGAACTATTGCAGGTAGTTTTCTCGAGTGGTGACCCGTCTTGTGTTGTTCTACACGACTGGTTTGTCGGTTCCGGTAAAGGAGGGTAGGCAACGTCAATGCAAGGAGTATATACTCACTCAAGGTAAGGCTCTCGTTCAAGAAATTCAGGTTAAACAAGTAATTCAGGTTGTTTCAATCAGATCTATGGACTGATTCTGTTAGTCGATATATCATGACATGATATTATCCAAATATTGTGAAGTATGTTTATTATGTATTTTTGGTTTGTGTGTTTTTATTCCTTCTGTATAAATTAGGATGTCGTATCATGGAACTTTTTATCTCATCATATTATGTTATCTACCGTATATCCCCGACTGTAACTAACTCGTCTGGTCTTCCCAATGACTGGAGTAGGTACGAAAATACGAAAGAATCCCTGTAGGACCCGAACTTTATTTCTATGGTAAGCTGACATGAGATATGTAACGATGTGTCGTGTCATGTGGTTTCGTGTTGGTGAATATCTCCTGCGTGTGTGTACTGTCACATACGATCTGCACATTTGATTGAATGTGCTAAACTGTAAGTCACAAATGTAGAAACTTTCACGCGTTGAACTTCCAAACTTACCTCTCCTAAATGACATAAAGAGGAAGACTAAGTCTTCTCCACCCTCGAAGTCCCTGATGAGAAGACTAACGAAAACCTTCAGACTTACGGATTTAGGTTGAATAGGAGAAACAGAGATGTGGGGGTTCTGTCGGAAGGGGACACACACACACACACACGTCCCCGTGTGAACGTGAGTCAGCCCAGTCTGAGACGCTGCGGCACCTGACGTCGGGGCGGTCCGAGGAGACAGGTACCCTAAAGAGTCCGTTCTTATACCCCCACTCACGGCGACGGAGGAGGTCAGGGACACAGATGGACCCTACTTAAAGGGACTCCCCGACATATGAACCTCCAAGAGAGTTATCTATACGTCCAAAGGTCAATTTGTGACATACAATTAGACGGAAGGAGTTTTTGGACCTATGAGTTCCGTTATTAACATTGGTTACAGATCTGTACCCTATTCTAGTCAAAAGTACAAAAAAGGAAGGACCCCGTGTCTGTTTTTACGTCAATCGATAGGGTTTCAATGGATACTAAATCGGTTGTCATAGATTAAGGTTTCGATGAGGGTTAAGTCAAATTTCTTTAAGTGACAGATCAATCGACAATTCAGTCAACAGAGGTATTTAATTCACAGACCACTTAAATAAAGAGGAAACTCGATTTAGTCACCAAAATTCGGTAAGAAGATATAATGTTAGTGGTCTCTTTGAATTTTTTTTTAGGATTAAGGATCGGGGTCAGTGTCTCTTAAAATAAGATCCCGCTTCGTGAGTGTAACAGTTCTAAGGGTTGACTAAGGTCACATGTCGAACCTGACTCTCGGTGATAGATTAACTTTGACTAAAACGACAGACCATTAGATGGTGGTAGGGAGGTGGACTTTTCTTGTGTAAAGAGAGTATAGATATTTGTTCGAAATAAATATACGAATGGTACTCGTTCTTTTAAACTAATAGATTTAAAATACAGAAGTCTTTTAGAATCTCTGTGATTACTTTATAGGTCAAACAAATAACCCACTACGACCCCGTTCCTCTAGGTAGGATTTCCTCTAGTTAGGACTCACAAGTAACCTTCCTGACTAAAACTTCGACTTTGAGGTTATGAAACCGGTGGACTACGGTTCTCGACTGAGTGACCTTTTCTGGGACTACGACCCTTTCCAACTCCCGTCCTCCTCTTCCCCTGCTGTCTCCTGTTCTACCAACCTACCGTAGTGACTGAGTTACCTGTACCCAGACCCACCTAAGGACCTCAACCACTACCTGTCCCTCCGGACCGTGTCAGGTACCCTAGCGTTTCTCAACCTGTGCTGACTCGCCGATTTGACTTGACTTGACCCCCGGAAGAACCTAATCCCTTCGTGCAGGGTAGGAAGTAGGTAGTACATCGTCGTAGGACCATGTCCAGAAGTTAAGACTGAGAGGGTCCCAGTCTGGATCCGGTCCTTTACGACTCGTAAACACATTAATTATCCTTTGTTTAAAGACCGAAACAGTAAGTTATTTAGTTTTTACGGAAAAGGTGGGTGAAATAAGGACCTGTCCTCCTCTTTGGACCTCTATTTATTCTGTACGTCCACCCCTAGTCTACTTCTTTCCGACCTACAAGGCAGAGTAAGACTCCCGTTCCTGTACCGCCGTGACTACCCAAAAGTGACCCCATCCCCACACTGTTCTAGTTAAAAAAAATAAAATGTTTCTAGTGGACCGATATCTCACCTCTGACCTTTTCTACTCCCCTCTGTCAACCTTAACTCCCCGTCTATCCATCGAGTCTGCCATTTCTCAGACGGACGTTACGTCCTCTGGGTCCAAGCTAGGGACCCAGTCCTTCTAGGGGACTTCCTTTACCTTTAGATGAGGTCGAGAGAACGGACCTTTTAGGGTACCTGCCTCCTCGGACTATCCGATGTCAGGTACCCCAGTGTTTCTCAGCCTGTACTGACTCGTTGAAGGGAAGTGAAGTGAAGATCTACCAATGACTTCAGTAAAATCGATCCCTAAGTTCACAGAATGTGATACCTTCGACGACGGATCTTGTTCCAGAACTCTCTTTTATAAATTCACTTTCACCACCCTAAACTACTACTTACACATACCCTCGACTCCTTCTCCATGCGGAAGTTGAAAGACCGACCTCGTTGACACACTTATCGTCACTTCAAGTAGTCAAATCTCTTGTGTCCCAGCACCCCAACCCCCACAACCTTCTCGTCGAAAGACCCACTTTGTGACTCGAGGTCACACCTGAAGGACTCTCTCTTCACGGTTCCCCATAAATGTCATCCTGTGACTTGGATAAAGTTTAAGAGTCGTGTGTCAGCAGAGTGAGTGAGCTTTGGAACCGAAGACGATCGAACCGTTTAAATGAAAAAAATATTGGTTCCTATATCTTGACCAAGATTCAGATTTCTTTATAACCTTTTACAAAGTTTTACATTTTTTTTTTTTTTTTTCTACGGTGGAGTGTAGGTTATCTTACCGATGATAGTTTTTCGTTTTTCTTTTATTGACCACAATCGTTCCTACACTTCTTTAATCTTGGGACCACGTGGGACAACTACCCTTACCTTGCACTACGTCGACGACACTTTTTGTCGTACCGTAAGGAGTTTTTAAGTTCGTATGTAAACGATATACTAGGATGTTGGGGAGAAGATCTATACATGAGTCTTCTTGACCTTAGTCACTGAGCCCATCTGTCCGCAATCCAGATATAAGTATCGTCGTAATAAGTGACATCGAATTCTTCACCTTCGTTGGGTACACAGTCACTTACCCACCTACTTTTTTGATGCCCCACATACGTGTGTCACCTTATAATACGACGAAACATTACCTTCTTTTAAGACTGTGCACGACGTGGTCCGTCCTTGAAACTCCTGTAATACGATTCACTTTATTCGGTCAGTGATTTCTTGTCTCTGACCTACTAAGGTAAATATACTCCAAGAGACTCATCAGTTTAATGTCCCTGTCTTTTAACTTACCACCAAAGGCCCCTGACACCTCTTCTCTTAATCCCCTTAATAACAAAGTACCCATGTCTCAAAGTCAAAACGTTCTACTTTTCTCCAGACACCTACCTACCAGGAGTACCACCGTTCTGTCACACTGATATGAACTACGGTGACTTGACACTCGGTCTTTTGTCAGTTCCACCGTTTAAAATGTAATACACGTAAATTATGGTCAAAACTTTTCACATCTTTATATAACGAAAGTAATGATTAGATACGAAACGAAAAGAATTTAGGGACGGTCGGTCTGGTGATCCGAAGTGTTTATCACTTCGGCTACAGATTTGAAAGGGACTACTACCTTTGGGTCGATTATCGACTGAAGTAGTGGGAGAGGATTGAACAATCTTTACCTCCCTTATTAACTATATAGGTCTGAATGGTTACCGAACGGTGTCCGAGTTGTGGTCCAACTTGCCGTCGGGAGGTAAAGAAATCTTTACTATCTTGAGTGGAAGGTGACTCTTTCGACTTGAAAAGTCCCAACTCTTAGTTTCTAGGTTCACAGTGGAGAGTAGTCTCTGACTCGTAGACTCTAGGGCCAGACCCGGTGTGATGTCTTTACCCCGTCCCATCTTGGTAAATGTCACTTCCGCCAGTGTGTATTTCTTCCCGACGATCTCCTCTGACCGTCAGACGTTTCCCTGGGAGTTCTACCCACTACACCTACGACCAAGTTGGTCTTGTCCACACGGGAGTAACTTCCCATTAACGTTAATAATGAAAAGGGAATTTTGTAGAACTATTCTTTTACAGTCGAGTAAATCAGTCTTCTCCTTTTTGGTTTATTATAGACTTGAGACGTCTACAATTTTTTTTTTTTTTTTTCTGAGTTCTCTGAAGGCACCACCAGGTCACCGATTCTGAGGTACGGGGGTTACGTCCGCCGGACCCAAACTAGGGACCAGTCCCTTAATCTAGGGTGTATACCGTTGATACAGAAGGGACCGCCGAGTCTACCATTTCGTAGACGGATGTTACGCCCTCTGGACCCAAGCTAGGGACCCAACCCTTCTAGGGGACCTCTTCGTTTACCGTTGGGTGAGGTCATAAGAAGGGACCTTTTGGGGTACCTGACTCTTCGGACCATCCCCAGGTACCCCAGCGTTTCTCAGTCTGTGATAACTCGTCGAAGTGAATACCGTTGATATGGTTTCTAGTTTCTAGGACGCACGGTGTTGATTTGTTTATTTATAAAAAAACTAAATAAACCATGTTGGTTTATTTATTTATTAAAAAAATTTTTCTTCTGAGTTTGAAACCTCAAGTGTTCACACACGTACACGTGCGTACGTATACACACACACATACACGAACAGACGTATATGTGTGTGTATATAGATTACGTCTCCTTTCTCCAAACCCTCGGTCTTCTCCTTTATCGCATCCCTCCCACTTAGTGAACGCCTACATACAACTCATTCTTCTTCTTGCTTCGAGAATCCTTAGGATTGTATATTCTCCTCTTCACCTTGTCCGCACGTGTGTCGCAACACTCCTCTCTGTTTCCTCGACCCCCTTTGTTCCCTGGTACCACGATATAAGTATCTACGCCCGAAGGTACTTTTACATGTGTACCGACTTTGTTGTCTTCATGTATAACAGAGTGTCAAGATTTTTGACCTTTAGACTTGAGTCCCACAGCCGTGCGAGGAAGACTTCCGACACTCTTTTCCTCGATAGGATACCGAAAGGGGACCGTAGACGACTAAACGACCGCTAGAAACCGTAAGGAACTGAATATCTGTGTGGTGGGATAGAGAAGGAAATAGAAGTGTACCGTAAGAGTGACATACACACACAGACAGAGATTCAGAGACGAAAAGTGTACCCGTACTCAGAATGACCTTCTTCCCCACGAAACAGAATGTAGTAGTGTGGATGTTGATGGGGTAAAGGCCTATTCCATGGTAAGACTCCATGACCTCCAATCCTGAAATATATATTTAAACTTCTTCTGTTTGGTGTTGGTAGTTGTCTCCAACACCTTTAGTAGACCCGACTCGAAAAGATCCTGTCTCATAAATGGACAAAGTCACGACGACTTTTCAGTAGGTTCTATTTCTCCTTTTCTAGCACAGTATTTAGTCTCGAGGAAGAGTTAGACGGGACGGAGTAGGAAATCGAACAACTTAAAGTTTAGAATTTTAAATCATTTTATAGTCCACTTCTCGTAAAAGGTGTTCCTGAGTAGACTAAAGACCCGAGGTCAGGAGTGGTTCTACAAGGGAAATTTGGTTGAAAAAACCATACTAAGTGTAGTGTTATGGGTAAACAACTCGAGGTTGAAACACGGCGAAAGATCAAGTCAAGTCAAGTCAACGAGTCAGTAGAGACTGAGAAACGCTGGGGTACCTGACGTCGTACGGTCCGAAGGGATAGATAGTGGTTGAGGTCCTGGAATGAGTTTGAGTACAGGTAGTTCCACCACTACGGTGGGTTGGTAGAGTAGGAGACAGTAGGGGAAGAGGAAGGTGGAAGTTAGAAAGGGTCGTAGTCCCAGAAAAGGTTACTCAGTCAAGAAGTGTAGTTTACCGGTTTCATAACCTCAAAGTCGATGTCGTAGTCAGGAAAGTTACTTATAAGTCCTGACCAAAGGAAATCCTAACTGACCGACCAAGAGGGACGTCAGGTTCCCTGAGAGTTCTCAGAAGAGGTTGTGGTGTCAAGTTAAGAAGTCGGGAGTCGAAAAGAAATATCCGGTTGAGAGTGTAGGTGTTCACTGATGACCTTTTTGGTATCGAAACTGATCTGTCTGGAAACAACCGTTTTATTATAGAGACGAAAAATTATACGACAGATCCAACCGGTATTGAAAAGAAGGTTCCTCGTTCAGAAGATTAAAGTACCGACGTCAGTGGTAGACGTCACTAAAACCTCGGGAGAGTTTTAATTCAGAGAGTCACAAAGGTAACAAAGAGGTAGATAATCGGTACTTCACTACCCTGGTCTACGTAACTAGAAACAAAATACTTACAACTCGAAATTCGGTTGAAAAAGTGAGAGGAGAAAGTGAAAATGGTTCTCCGAGAAATCAAGAAGAAGTGAAAGACGGTATTCCCACCACAGTAGACGTATAGACTCCAAGAACTATAAAGAGGACCGTTAGAACTAAGGTCGAACACGAAGTAGGTTGAGTTGTAAAACGTACTACATGAGACGTATATTCAATTTATTCGTCCCACTGTTATATATCGGAACTGTATGAGGAAAGGGTTAAACCTTTGTCAGGTAACAAGGTACAGGACAAGATTGACAACACAGAACTGGACGTATGTCTAAAGAGTCCTCCGTCCAGACCACTAGACCGTAAGAGTAGAGAACTTCTTAAAAGGTGTCAAATAACACTAGGTGTGTCAGTTTCCGAAACCACATCAGTTATCTCGTCTTCATCTACAAAAAGACCTTGAGAGCAAATAAAATACTAGGTCGTCTTCAACCGTTAAACTAGAGACCAAGGAGACGGAAAAGATTTTGGTCGAACTTGTAGGTCTTCAAGAGTCAAGTGTATAACAACTTCGGAGAGTCTCTTAAATTCGTAATGAAACTATCGTACACTCCACTCACGTTACTCGCCATCAAACTTGTAAGAAACCCTAACCTTATTTTTGACTGGAAAAGGTCAGGACACCGGTGACGACTCAAAAGGTTTAAACGACCGTATAACTCACGTCGTATAATTGTCGTAGTAGAAAATCCTAAACTTTATCGAGTCGACCTTAAGATAGTGGAGGTGATCGAAACCAGTATCACTACGAAGGATTCCGGGTGAACTGAAGTGTAAGGTCCCACAGACCGAGATCCACTCACTAGTGTGGCAGTGTCAATAGACCCAGTAATTCTACAAAAAACACATCAAGAAGACACATAAGAAGGGTTGAAAAGAATTACAGAAGACGAAGACAATCCAGGTATGGTAAAGACAGGAAATAACTCGGGTAGAAACGTACTTTACAAGGTAACCATAGAGATTAAAAGAACTCCTCGAGAGATCGGAAGGGGTAAGACAACAAAAGGAGATAAAGAAACGTAACTAGTGGCTCCTTCCGAAAGAATGGAGAGAAACTATAAGAAACCTTGAAACGTAAGTTTACCCATATAGAAAGGAAAAGAGGAAACGGAAAACAAAGAGAAGAAAAGAGTGGATAAACATTCCGGAGTCTGTTGGTAAAACGGAAAACAAAAAGAAAAAGAACCCCTACCAAAACTAAGGAAGGAGGATATGTTACAGTGCTTGGAGGTAGGTATCAAGAAGTCTGTGAGAGTCTAAATTAGAAAACTTAGATAAAGAGTGAAGGTGACATATTAGTATTACCTAAACTAAATCCAGTAGGGACTTACCAGATCACCAAAAGGGATGAAAGAAGTTAAATTCAGACTTAAACCGTTATTCCTCAAGTACTAGACTCGGTGTCAGTCGAGGGTCAGAACAAAAACGACTGGCATATCTCGAAGAGGTAGAAACCGACGTTTCTTATATTAGTTAGACTAAAACCATTACGGGTAGACCGCTACAGGTACACATCTCAGAAGAGAACACAACAACCTTCTCCCAGAAACGATACTGGTCACGCAAGAGAACCATTTTAAGACAATCGGAAACTGGACGAAGTAAAACATGAGGTACCGGTTTAAACGGGAGAACTGAAGGACGAAAACGTAAAGTCGGGAGATATTACTTTAAAAAACTCACAATCTAGAACTTCCAGAATGTCCAGAAGTATCTTGGTAAGTTGAAGTTGAAGAACTCATAATGACCAGTCCCGTATCTGAACCTAATGACGTTATAACTTACCAAACGAAACCTTTACCTGTCTCTAGTAAGACAGTAAAAACTCCAAAGTAGGTTCATAACGTAAAGTCTGAGAAAACAACTGGTACTACGGATGAGGTAAAGAAGATTCCCTAAGAACGGGTGTCATCATCTATATTACCAGTAGACTCAATTTAAGTGTGTAAGGTCAGGTAAAATCAAGTGACTAAGGACTTTACAGTTACAAGTGAAAAGGGTAGAGGACAAACTCAAAGATCACCTTTCTAAGTTTATTAGACGGAATAAAAGTTCCTTTCAAAAGGAGACGACGACGACAACGATTCAACGAAGTCATCACAGGTTGAGACACTCTGGGATATCTGCCGTCGGGTGGTCTGAGGGGGTAGGGACCCTAAGAGGTCCGTCCTTGTGACCTCACCCAACGGTAAAGGAAGAGGTTACGTACTTTCACTTTTCACTTTCACTTCAGTAAGTCAGTACGGGCTGAGAATCACTGGGGTGTCTGACGTCGGGTGGTCCGAGAAGGCCGGTACCCTAAAAGGTCCGGTCTCATGACCTCACCCCACGGTAACGGAAGAGGTTTCAAAAGGAGATAAATGGGGGTTTAGTGTTTGGTTACATGGTTGTTTTGAAGTCCGACGGAAGGGAAAATGGTTATAGAACCCGTGTTTCCGGAAGGTCTTACCGACAAGGTGATAACTAGTAACAAGGTGAGACAGTAGAATGTCTCTTTAGGTAGTCCTTATTACCTTTCGACCAACGTCGAAAATAAGTGGTATGTAACCGGAAACTGACACTTGGTCGGTACCCAATTCGGAGTATTTGAGGTATATCTCTGAGAGTCATTGACTTCGAGTATGTTTTGAGTGTAAAATTATGGTACCATTCTAGTCGTCCAGACGTCATCTGGTCTTTCAGTATTACTCGACGCACTTTGTCAAACACGGTACCGAGGGTGGTATGTACCGACCTTCAACAAAATCCTATCGTACAACGGAATGGACTACTGATCTTTACTTGACAGTAGGATATATGATTCACCAACAGTAGTAGTGATCTATATATAACGGATAGATACGAACGTGAGTAAATAACGTTCGGATGATATACAATCGGGATATCACACGTGACCCTTACGTTGTCAAATTTTGTTCAATCCGAGTCACGGAGGGAGTCACGTGAAGGACCCAACCCTACTTTTGTTCGTTTATTAGTCGGTTATTTTTATCTCATATTCTTCGTAAAGACGATCATAGATGTGTCCCCATGGTCTTCTCGTAGAGTCACTTGTAGTGGTAGTGGATGTGTCGACTAGGTCAGTTTTGAGACCCTCCGAAGAACAAGAAAAAGAGGAAAAGAAGATGGTTGTAGAATGCGTGGTGACTTAGGACAGTTAGACCGAGGATAAAGAGTTTTTGACTCACAAAAGATCTAAGATGTCGAAGTCAAGTTTATTACAAGACATTTATAGTTAAGATAGTAAAAAATGAAGACTATACTCGACTTCTCAAACGTGTAATCAAACTACTAAATAAGGGAGTAAGTTGTATTGTCACAACTCGTGTATGATACATAAATCTGTGGTCTCGACGTTTTGGTTTCTTCCGTTTAGTCTGTCTGGAGTCTCTAACGTACAGGTAAAAGTCTGGTGGTATTATTTCATTTATAGGATTATTTCGTTCAGTGTGTAAAACCCCCAAAAGGTCACGTATATTTTCAATACAAATATGATATGACACCAGATAGCTCACACTTTGTCATAATACAAATTTTTTAATTACACGTATGTAAGTAATTTTATCAAATAACGATTTTTACGATTGGTAGTTGTCTCGGAAGACGTTCAATGTTAAAAAACTTTATCATTGTAACGTCTAGGGACTAGTGTCTAGTGGTATTGTTTTATCATCATTACTTTTTAAAACCTTATAACACTCTTAACTTTTTTACACTGTTTCTTTGTGGTTCACTCGTTTTCGAAGACCTTTGTACCTCGACTATCTAAACGAGTTACGTCCTAATGACGTTTGTAATTAAACGATTTTTACGTTATAGACACTTCATATTACTTCGTTTTACGTTATTTTACTCCATATAAGTATGTACCCGGGACCGGTGTATTCAGGTATATTTTAGGGGTTACCTGGTACTACGGTAGTGTAACTTTAAATTTGACTTTTCGATCAAATTCATTTAAACGAAGAAGACGTTGAGACTCGTATCTTGGGACCCGGAAGGTCCGAGACAACGTACGAGGAATTTAAAAAGTCTTACCGAAATCAACGAGAGATAAAGATAAGAAATACAAGGACGGGGTGAACCTAAACATGAGAAATTGTAGTAAATAAGACGATTGACTGAAGTTGGAAACTCCTAGGTTTCTTAAGTACAGTTTTAGACTTCCCGTCTTGAGATGAGTTAGACCAAGTATTCCACCGGTGAGACCGAAAGGGCCACTGTTTACACTGTATACTATCTTTCTTCTTCACGGAGTTGAATCCTGAGTATAGTGATCCTTCTTTATTTTGTACAGTGGTCTAATTCCTACCGTTTGTGGACCGAACAAATGTCGGTGAGAACAGGGTACAGTCTGTTTCGATTAACTAGTGTCTAGAGAAAAGAAGGAGTGGGGTCCGAACTGAGATCCAAGAAATTATATCATGATTTCGACGACGACGACGACGACGACGATTCAGCGAAGTCAGCACAGGCTGAGACACGTTGGGGTATCTACCGTCGGGTGGTCCGAGGTGGCAGGGACCCTAAGAGGTCCGTTCTTGTGACCTCACTCAACGGTAAAGGAAGAGGTGACGGTTAGTTAGTCCGAACCCTGGACTCTATTTTAAACAGTAGAGACGTAATCTTGGACACTAGTCACTTATCTTTTGAAGTACTTTGTCCTCGTTTTCCGATTCCGTTTCGACATGCCTTTTTTTCCTTCGGTTCTATCTTCGATGTCGAAGTACCAGAAATGACAAACGTTAGAGGAGAGGGTTTGAGTCGTACTAATGGTTTCCCACTAAGAAGAACGGGACCGAATAGGACCTGGTTAGAGAAAGGGTCCCCGTCCATAACACCCCCACCACCAAGAGATGACCAGTTGGACCCTGTTTCTTCGTATCGGGAACCCATTTCTGAAGTGGCCTCCGGGGTACCTTATCTTCTTCCCGTAACGGGTTATCTCTCTGTACCCCATCCGGTCTATCGGTCACGGGTGAGGTCACCGTGATCTTCAACTTTCTTCTTTCTTGGTAACGGACCAAACCCGAGATTCTTTTCCGAAGTACCTCCGACCATATAAACTCTAGTCCCGTATATCTTTCCACGACGAAGGGTTGAATCTCTACCCTCCCTCACATTCTCCGATTGTGTCTGATTCGCTACATGTACCTCTGTGACGTGAGAGTAACTAAGAGATGTAAAAGTCGGAGCCGGACCGGGTAGATATTAACTTAGGAAACGGATTCTGACTCGGTCGAACCAACCAACATCATTAGTGTGCGCCCGTTAAAATGATTTCTAGTGTGAGTCAATTAAGTGTACTAATCCCTTAATCGTTAGCGAAAGTAACTAGAGTTTCTAATAAGTTTTGTGTTGTCTGAGAGTCTTACTCTAACCTTATTTTTACCGAAAGTCTATACTTAATTTCAAGGTGACTTATAACGGATTTTATTACGTCACTTGTCTAAATGTCATTATCCAGTAAGTAAGGGAGATCCCAAAGTCATGGAAGAAACGAATTCCAAGAGAGAGAGAGAGAGAAAGTGTGTGTGTGTGTGTGTGTGTGTGTGTGTGTGTAAGAGAAACGGGAAACTTGACCTTGTCACTAGGCAAGGGACACTAATTTAATCACATTCATTATTCTATAGTATCTAAACTAACTAAAGGGACCGTTACCAATAATTGGTCGGGTTAAGTCTCGGTTCGTCCTGGTAATAAGATTTGTAACTAAAGACTTTTCCGTACGTCCCCTTCCTTTAAGAGTCGATGTCTCTATAAGGTATTCCTTAATAGACTATCCTACTATATATCACTCCTAAGAGTCTGTACCGTTACTTGGGGGATCTTAGGAGTTTATGGTACTACATGTCTACAGCCTCAGGTGTCCCTCTGACTCGTCACGACACTTATGTGAAATGGTTACAAGAGTCCCTTAGGAAGAATCTACATGGCATTTTACATTTGTGACTCTTGACATAACATACGGTTAGTAACACAAATTAGGTTGTTTATGTATGAAACATTGAAGAGACTAGATATAAACGACGTCCGAATCCTCTGTTCTTCCTTTGTACCAGAGTTCCTCGAGTGTCACTTGGACAACACAAAGAACTCCTTCGAATTTTGTCGGAAAGTAAGTCTTACCGATGATCCCTACACCAATATCCTTCTCTCCCAGGAGGAAACGCTTAGAAAGTTGTCTCAGTGGGTAGTCTATCCTCTGAAAGTGTCTTTACACCCCCGTAGAAAAACTGGTGTCTTTTCTACCTGTCTTGACATTTAGTACCGTACTTAAAGAGACTCGAAGCCTCTTTTTGTTTAGACAATTTATTCACCTTTAAGAAGGAGGGTAAGAGGTTTGAGGAAACCGAAGAGGACAGATGGTTCGTCCTTTCTCCCCTTAAACCTTTACGTAGGTGTACCGAGGAAAGTTCCCACAGGCGTAGTATAGGTTATCGGTTTCCTTTTGACCGATGAAGTTAGGTCTAAGTGTACAACTCTGCGTAAACTGAAATCATGTGTAAAAATGGAGGATACGATTCCTGTTGTTCGAGTATCTCACATCATAAACACTGGTGCCCGAGACTTTAGTCTAAAAGATCTAAACTTAGGACCGAGATTGTGAAATATCCTGTATAATTAATTGGAGTAGTCGAGAATAAAAGAGGTAATTGGGTGATATTCCAATTACTGTCGTTAATGAAGGATCCAAACAGCGTTTTCGTTCCCTCGACTATGAACGTACATTACACGAATAGGACCACAGACCGTTGACCGCTATTAGTTTTTGACTATGTTAACTAGAACTGGTTAACAGGATTTCGTCTTTTCTACACCGGATTGGAGAATGTTTCGCTATTTACTTAGTGTCACAGGAAGGAGAAACAAGGAAGATTGAGGTCTCCATGTTGGTCTTGGTTACTGTCTTATATACACCTTCGTTCAAAATGGAATAGGAATCTTTCATGTAAGATTAGTAGTCTGGACACGGTATAAAGTCACCAGACGTGACCCCCGTAGTACTCAAGGGACATTAGTCTTCACAAGTTTCCTAACTTCTAGGTGACATGAAAGTCCATAAAGACAGGACACAAATTCTGACTTAACCTAGACTACTGGTTACCTCAGATAGGATTAAATAAATCGAGACTAGGTTACTGAACAATATTTACGAAACGAGATAGGTGGTTACCTTATTACAACTTCCTTCTTTTCCTTGTCTTCACTCTCGTACCCTCCTGATATCAATATAGACCCCGAAGGGACTATATAGCGAGTTGACCATTTGTTAAGTGGACGTTAACTCCTCTGGGGTCAAACTAAGGACCCAAACCTTCAACGGGACCTCTTCCCTATCCGATGGGTGAGGTAATAAGAACTCGAAAGGACCACCTAGTCTACCATTTCTTAGACAGACGTTATGCCCTCTGGACCCAAACTAGGGACCCAACCCTTCTACGGGACCTCCTCCCGCACCGTTGGGTGAGGTCATAAGAACGGACCTCTTAGAGGTATCTGTCTCCTCGGACCTTCCGACTTCAGGTACCTCAACGTCTCTCAGTCTGTGTTGGTTCACTGATTCGTGTCGTGTCGTGTTGTGTATCGAGATAGACGAAATGGGGAATGGGCATCGTGGGTCGTGGTGGTCTTTTGGTCGTTTCTCTTTCGTAAGTCATTGAGAATTAATTCAGTTTTTATTTCTCTCTCGTTTATCTTAATCACCCATAACTACGAAGTTCAAAAAGTCGTACGTTCAGAGAACTCAAAGGACCTTTGTTTTAGGTGTCTGTCAAAGAGACCTGGACAAAGAAAAGACAAACATTATCGGTGGGTATGGGGAGTGGGGCGTAGGGTACGAAATCTTAACATTTACTCTACGTAGTGTCAAAAATTTTACACACACACACGCGCGCGCGCACACACTTCCAACCACACGGACGCCCTGAAAAGGTGCAGGGCATAAACAGACTGACGGTAACTAAAAAAACGGATTAACAATAAGTGATACGATTAAAGGAGGTGTTTAGAGTGTAAGATAACTAGTTTTTCATTATTTGAGAGGTTGTTTGTTTTGTTCGTAATAACGTTACAACCCTTTTGTAGTCAATTATAGTTATGGTATAAATGTTAATAGAAATTAAGTTTAAAATGGGTACTACGTCACGTATTCGTCGAGGTCTCTGGGTGTCCGATTTCCTTGTGCACTTTTTAGGATAAACGAAAAAAAAAAGACTGTCTCGTTCTCCTCCGTGCGTGTTGGTTCTTTGCAGACTTCTACGGGTCAGTCCTTAACTACCGAGCTTATACACAGTAGTAGAGTTGTCTCTTTAAGTAGCGGACGAGACAAAGGGGAGAAAGACAAAGAGAGAAGTTAAATTCCGTGACACAATTGGTAGTACCTTTCACGTTTCCACTCGTGTTGGTAGATAATGACACGAGGTTTTAATTGCAAAGGAACCCTTTTTTTTTCATTAATAAATCATCCTCGTAACAACCAAACTGAACGAGTAATAGTTCAGTGATCCGACATTGACAAAACAGAAGAGCTGTAAGAGAGGAGACGCGACGGTTGTAGAAGGAAGAAAGCCTCTTGACGATGAGGAGGTGGCTAACGTCCCCTCGACGGTTACTATCATGAGGTGGAAGAACCGTCACAAAGTAACCGGGTCCCCACCCGTGGGGTTGGGGTTGGATGGGTTAGTCGCATAGGGACCTCGAAAGTTTGACTTTGACTCTTATTGTTTCCACATTCAACTCTCCGTACTCTTGATGGTTCCCGTCACTAAAGTCGGACTACCTTCTTCGGTAGGACTTTCCTATTTCGACTATCCGACTTTCTTCGTATCTTCTCTCTGCGTCTTGTCCTCAGACCCACTGTAAGTTCTACGAGTAAGGATGACTGGGATCCGGATGAACTCCTTAACAAACGTACCCGACTATCGAATGAAAGGTGGTCTTCTCGGCACAACTTATGTTCGGATAGTGTTCCACTCCCTTTAGTTCCGTCTACTGGGTTGTTCTCACTCAGTCTCTTAGGTCATGTCTTCCGATAAAGATTCTGTGCCCGTAGTCTCTAATCCTCCTCCCTTGTTCATTCTGAACTACTATCTGGATGGGCGTGTATATAGTTGGACCACAACAAATTTGACGTTGAAGAAAAAAGTCTACTCCTGACTTTTTTCTGTCATTTTCCTCTAGTTTTGGAATCCTCGACGTGACTCGGGCTCAAATCATATCCAAAAAAGGCATAGTAGGTGGTCAGAGACCCCGTCAACTTCTTTTTCAGTAGTCATAGTGTGGACTACAAACCTATTAGACTACATCATTTTCCTCTACAGACAAATAACAAGACAAAACGAAACTTACTTTGTTAGTACCTTCGAAAAGGGTTGCACGAGGTCACAGAGTCCCCTACGACAGAGACGTGAGTGAAAATGTATCTTCGGTTTGATTCAGGAGGTCTTAACTCAGTTACACCACAGAAGACGTCCTTTCATAATATAATTATGTGTCCGGGACGACCCGATCTCGTTCTTACCCGAAAACCCTCTAGGATCTAAACCCAAATTTAACGTGAAAAGTTAGTAAGATCTACGCAGTGGAACCCTTTCAATACTTTGGAAAGATTCGAAGTCGAAGTCCTCCCTCTATTATAGAACGGACACCTTGTCTGTAAGTGATTATAGGTCTTACTGTCACGACCGACTTCGTGACACCCGTTCTTTCCATTTGGAAATCTGCGTCATTCATGATAAGGTTACTCCTACTTGGGAAGAGAGAAGATGCTACTTTCTCCGAGTTATATCAATAACTAAGACCTACCACACCATACACAACACTAGTCATCTAGTGTGAGAACGTGGTCCACCAGAAAGCCTTAGACAGTTTTAACACAGTATTGTTCCCAGGTCGTAAGTAAAGACGACGACTAAACAACTCGTAAGTCTGTATCGTACTTGTTCTATTCTGGATCATTCACCTTCGGTTAAACATCGGAGAAAGAGAAATTGATACTAAGTCTACCATTTCTTAGACGGACGTAACGTTTCTCTGGCCCCAAACTAGGGTAAGTTCTTCTAGGGTATCTTCCCTTACCGTTGGGTGAGATCGTAAGAACGGACCCTTTGGGGCACCTGTCTCCTCGGACCGTCAGGTGTCAGGTACCCCAGCGTTTCTCAGACTGTACTGACTCATTGATTGTGACAATTGGTTTATATTTTATAATTTATTTTGAATCCCTTGTTACCAGTTCCATATACTGTCTTTTTATCAATTATAAGAATTAGTTATTTCTTTAGTATGTTTCGTTAAAATTTTACTTGTTTATCTTTTGTACCTTTTTCTGGTGTTTGTCCGTTAAGTGTTTCTGTATATGATCCCCTTATGTGTTCCCTTTTCCACGAGGTAGAGTCATTATCCGTTTCTTTACGTTTAAATTTGTAGTCGTATGGAAAAACACAGGAGTTCATCAGTTTCTCATTTTTCTAGTTATAACAGGTGGTAACAATTCCTATGTCCCTTTACACGTCACCGGTGTCCTGACCTTTTCCAGTCAAAAGTAGGGTTAAGGTTCCTTTCCGTTACGTTTTCTTACGAGTTTGATGGTGTGTTAACGTGAGTAGAGTATACGATCATTTCGTTACGAGTTTTAAGAGGTTCGGTCCGAAGTCGTTATGCACTTGGTACTTGAGGGACTACAAGTTCGACCAAAATCTTTTCCTGACCTAGTACCTTTTTCGTTCTCTCAAGGTCTTTTTGTAGATAAAGACGAAATAACTGATACGGTTTCGGAAACTGACACACTTAGTGTTATGTGACACCCTTTAAGACTTTCTCTACCCTTATGGTCTGGTGGACTGGACGGAGAACTCTTTAGACATACGTCCGGTCCTTCGTTGTCAATCTTGACCTGTACCTTGTTGTCTGACCAAGGTTTATCCTTTTCCTCATGCAGTTCCGACATATAACAGTGGGACGAGTAAATTGAAGATACGTCTCATGTAGTACTCTTTGCGCCCTGACCTTCTTTGTGTTCGACCTTAGTTCTAACGACCCTCTTTATAGTTAGTGGAGTCTATACGTCTACTGTGGTGGGAATACCGTCTTTCACTTCTCCTCGATTTTTCGGAGAACTACTTTCACTTTCTCCTCTCGCTTTTTCAACCGAATTTCGAGTTGTAAGTCTTTTGCTTCTAGTACCGTAGGCCAGGGTAGTGAAGTACCCTTTATCTACCTCTTTGTCACCTTTATCACAGTCTGAAATAAGCCCCCCCGAGGTTTTAGTGACGTCTACCACTGACGTCGGTACTTTAATTTTCTGCGAATGAGGAACCTTCTTTTCAATACTGGTTGGATCTAGTATATAAGTTTTCGTCTCTGTCATGAAACGGCTGATTCCAGGTAGATCAGTTCCGATACCAAAAAGGACACCAGTACATACCTACACTCTCAACCTGACACTTCTTTCGACTCGCGGCTTCTTAACTACGAAAACTTGACACCACAACCTCTTCTGAGAACTCTCAGGGAACCTGACGTTCCTCTAGGTTGGCCAGGTAAGACTTCCTCTAGTCGGGACCCTAAAGAAACCTTCATTACTACGATTTCGACTTCGAGGTCATGAAACCGGTGGACTACGCTTCTCAACTGAGTAACCTTTTCTGAAACTACGACCCTCCCTAACCCCCGTCCTCCTCTTCCCCTACTGTCTCCTACTCTACCGACCTACCGTAGTGTCTGAACTACCTGCACTCAGACTCACTTGAGACCCTCTACCACTACTTGCCTCTCCGGACCGTACGACGTCAAGTACCGCAGCGTTTCTCAGTCTGTGTTGACTCACTGACTTGACTTGACTTTAATGACACCTTTATACTTACTGGAACTTGTTAGGAAGACTTCGTGTTAAATAGATATATATTTAGTTTTAATGCACAAAGAGGTAGATAGAGGTCGGTGGTTGGAAAATCCTGAAGTAAGATTCCTTTGCTAGACCGTTAACACGTTTCCACATACATACACCTACAAGTGTATGTCCAACAAAATATTGTCGAAATAACCTATTTTTGACCTCTAAATGGACATTCGGACCGTTTATTTAATAACGTAAGTTTGTGTAGTACTTTGAAAAGTTTATTTACACTATCTCGGTACATACGACTGTCCCTCTACATCATTTTGACTTGGTACTTGACTCTCATTCACTTTCACTTTCACTTCAACGAGTCAGCACAGGTTGAGAAACGTTGGGGTACCGGACATTGGATAGTCCGAGGAGACAGGTACCCAAAAAGGTCCGTTCTCGCGACCTCACCTAACGGTAAAGGAAGAGGTATCGTTAAGGGTTTAAGGCGAATACATTGTCAAACACACCTGTATCTGTTTCCTTTTCAGACCTTCCGAAATACGGTTTTATAATCGTCATAACTGACGACAATCTACACTAACAAAAATGCATAAGTGTTAATTTAAAAATGTTAATATGGAACAAAAATCAAGAGAAAGTTAACATGAAGTAACAGAATTTGAACTCAAGATGGTGGTTTTTCTAAAATTGACAAAGCTAATAACTGTCGTCCATGTCTATCTCGGATAAGTAGAACGTATTGAATTTAAACTGCAAACAACTAACCCTTGAAACGTAAAGGGGAAGGGAAGTTGGGGACCGTTGGTGGTTAGGTGAGAAACTAAACTGACCAAATCTACGGAGTACATTCACCTTAGTATGTTATAAATAGGAATATTGACCGAAGAAAGTGGATCGTGTTATAAGAATTCTAAACGGGCACGACGGAGTATAACGTGGTAAAAGGAGGAAAAATTCTGACTCATCATAAGGTAATACACATAGTTGATATAAAAGAAATAGGTAAGTAGAGAGTTTCCTGCAATTCAACAAAGGTGTAGAACCGATAATACACACTTATCAGACTGTTACTAATATTCTCGTGATTATAGGAAAGTTCTAGAATTAAAGTTCAGAAAACCTATTGATGGGTCTTCACCCAAACGATATAGGACGACACGACACGAATCAGTGAGTCAGTACAGACTGAGAAACACCGGGGTCCCTGACATCAGGTGGTCCGAGGAGACAGGTACCCCTAAAAGGTCCGTTCTTGTGACCTCACCCAACGGTACAGGAGGAGGTCCCCTAGAAGGGTTGGCTCCCTAACTTGGGTCCAGAGGACTTAACATCCGTCTAAGAAACGACAGACTCGGTAGTCCCTTCGGGTTCTTGTGACCTCACCCATCGGATAGGGAAGAGGTCCCCTAGAAGGTTTGGCTCATTAACTTGGTCCCAGAGGACGAAACGTCCGTTCAAGAAATGGTCGACTCGATGGTCACTTCGGGACAACATAGTATACTCGAGATAAAAATTAAAAACTCCCTGGTGGTATGACAACAGGCATCGTCGACATGGTAAAACATAGAGGTGGTTTTCATACGTTTCTAAAGAGGTATAGAAGTGGTCGTGAAGGACAGAAAACAAAATAAAAGTCTTTATATGTCAAGTCACCGTACTCGTGTAAGTGTAACAACACATTGGTAGTGGTGGTAAGTCAAGGTCTTTTTAAAGAGGTTTTGTATTACAAACCCAAAAACAAAAGTTATTGGTAAAAAAATAACTCCATACCAATTAAGTGTCCCAACCTATTCAAATACCACATGTTGTTTTATTAAATCTGTATCTACATCTATGTCTAAAAAAAAAGTCTTAAACAAAAAGGAGGTTTCCAATAACGTTCTGTAACTTGTCTATTTGTTACTGAATGATACATCGCGTCTCTTGAGATAAACTACAGAAGATTATTAGACATTATCTTTTTACGAGACTTTTTCTTATAGACATGGATGTAGATATAGATTTAGTAAAACGACATATGGTATTTGAATATGTTGTAACATTTAATTGGTAAAGAGGTTATTTTTTTCAATAATTTTGTTCTGAGTTTGTAACCCAAAAGTAAACTCTACCTACCACCACCACCGTATATCATGACACATGTATAACTTCTTCCTTTACCGTTGGGTGAGGTCATAGGGTACTTGTCTCCTCGGACCCCCAGATGTCTCGTACCCCAGCGTTTCTGTTCGGAATCACTGACTTGTCGTCGATTTAAGGGTTTGAGGATTAAGTAGAAGGGAGTGAGGTGGGTGATCGGGGAGATCATTGGTATTAAAACAAAAGATACAAGTAAATATGGTAAAAAATCTAAGAAAACAAAAAAATAATAGTGGTAGAACTGTCCACACTCCACTATAGAATAACACCAAATCTAAATGTAAAGGGATTGCTAATCACTGTAACTCGTAAAACAGTAGATGGACAACCGGTAAACATACAGGAGAAATCTCTTTACCGACAAGTCCAGGAATTAAATCATGTTTGTCGTTTTTGTTTGTTCGTCCTGATGTAGTTTACATGTCGTTTCCTTTGTCTCATTTTCCTTCACCAGTTTGTCCTCTATCGTTCCCACGTGCAGCTGTAAGATCCTTAGTCGCCTGATTTTACCTGACCTTACCACTTAAATTGAGTCTACTGGTAATGTAGATGATGACACCCTTCCTTAGGGAGTCTTCTTTACCTCATCGGTAGTACCATTTGTTTTCTCAGGCTTTACGTCATGAACCTACGTTAGAGTTTTTGCTGTCTTACTAGAGACAAGCAGAGGTTTCGTTTGGTAAGTTATAGTGTCAAGAGGTTCAGATACGGGGTTGGTCATTGCCACTTCTTTGACTTCGACTTACCAAAATACTTCTGGATGTTCTGGAAAATCTTGATTGTGGGTTTTTTCTACAGGAAAAGTAATATCCCCTGACGTTACGTTTTCATCCTTCAGTCCTTTGTGGACCTCATTGTTCGTTTAAACCGGAACCTTACGTCTTACTTCGTCCCGTTTCTGATTATGTCAAAACGGTTCTTTTACGTGATCAGTATCGTTTGTGGGAGAAGGTTGTTGTGTTCTCTTCTGAGATGTGTACCTGTTGTGGCTTTAGTCTAACTAATATAAGAAACGTCGGTTTCTACCTCTTCGAGATATGTCCGTTGTTTTTGTTCTGGTCCTCGACTGACACCGAGTCTAGTACTTGAGGAATAATGGTTTAAGTCTGAGTTTAAGTTCTTTTATCCCTTTTGACGATCTGGTAAGTCCATACTGGATTTAGTTTAGGGAATACTAATATGTCACCTTCACTCTTTATCTAAATTCCCGGATCTAGACTATCTATCTCACGGACTACTTGATACCTTACTCCAAGCACTGTAACATGTCCTCTGTCCCTAGTTCTGGTAGGAGTACCTTTTCTTTACGTTTTTTCGTTTTACCGACAGACCCCTCCGGAATGTTTATCGACACTTTTCTTCTCTCCACTTTTCGTTTCCTCTTGTCCTTTCTATATTCGTAGACTTACGCCTCAAGGTTTCTTATCGTTCTTCTCTATTCTTTCGGAAGAAGTTACTAGTTACGTTTCTTTATCTCCTTTTGTTGTCTTACCCTTTATGATCTCTAGAGAAGATCTTTTAATCTCTATGGTTCCCTTGTAAAGTACGTTTCTACTCGAGTTATTTCCTGTCTTTACCATACCTGGATTGTCTTCGTCTTCTATAATTCTTTTCCACCGTTCTCATGTACCTTCTTGACATGTTTTTTCTAGAAGTACTGGGTCTATTAGTACTACTACACTAGTGATTAGATCTCGGTCTGTAGAACCTTACACTTCAGTTCACCCGGAATCTTTCGTAGTGATGCTTGTTTCGATCACCTCCACTACCTTAAGGTCAACTCGACAAAGTTTAGAACTTTCTACTACGACACTTTCACGACGTGAGTTATACGGTCGTTTAAACCTTTTGAGTCGTCACCGGTGTCCTGACCTTTTCCAGTCGAAAGTAAGGTTAGGGTTTCTTTCCGTTACGGTTTCTTACGAGTTTGATGGCGTGTTAACGTGAGTNTACGTCTACTGTGGTGGGAATACCGTCTTTCACTTCTCCTTGATATTTCGGAGAACTACTTTCACTTTCTCCTCTCGCTTTTTCAACCGAATTTCGAGTTGTAAGTCTTTTACTTCTAGTACCGTAGGTCAGGGTAGTGAAGTACCCTTTATCTACCCCTTTGTCACCTTTGTCACAGTCTGAAATAAACCCCCCCGAGGGTTTAGTGACGTCTACCACTGACGTCGGTACTTTAATTTTCTGCGAATGAGGAACCTTCTTTTCAATACTGGTTGGATCTAGCATATAAGTTTTCGTCTCTGTAATGAAACGGCTGATTCCAGGCAGATCAGTTCCGATACCAAAAAGGACACCAGTACATACCTACACTCGCAACCTGACACTTCTTCCGACTTACGACTTCTTAACTACGTAAACTTGACACTACAACCTCTTCTGAGAACTCTCAGGGAACCTGACGTTCCTCTAGGTTGTTTAGGTAAGACTTCCTCTAGTCGGGACCCTAAAGAAACCTTCATTACTACGATTTCGACTTCGAGGTCATGAAACCGGTGGAGTACACTTCTCGACTGAGTAACCTTTTCTGAGACTACGACCCTCCCTAAGCCCCGTCCTCCTCTTGCCCTACTGGTTCCTACTCTACCGACCTACCGTAGTACCTGAGCTACCTGCACCCAGGTTCACTCGAGGTCCTCTACCACTACCTGTCCCTCCGGACCGCACGACGCTAAGTACCCCAGCGTTTCTCAGTCTGTGCTGACTCTCTGACTTGACTTGACTTGACTTACCTTAAATAGACTATTCCCCAATTAAAACCTTTATATATTCTTTGAGGGTCTTAATACGGAATAAAAATATTGTTCTTTTTAAGTTATTTCTATAACAGTAGAAATTGTCTTCTATTTTAATTCTCTTTAGTACAAACTCTAATTACTTAAGTCTCCTTTTTCTTTCGGACTCTTGTGTTACCGTTTCTTCCCCGACAACGATACCTCCTTTATTTTTTCCTTCACCGCCCCCCGAGAACTTCTACTGGGGTTGAATTTGTAAGTTGTCGGTCGTTGTCTGAAAAATGGATGGTTTTTTGTTTTTGTTTTTTGTTTTTTGGTAGGAATCGTTCGAGGGGATTTCTATGGGATCCACCTTTTTATAGATCACCAGTGTATATAAATTTATTTGTGGAGATCTTGGTCGTGTGTACACGGTGTGTGTGTTTATCACAGGAAGTCTCCAAGGAGGAATCTTTGTTTACAATTAGGGAATAACCGTGTCACTAAAGTGTCCGCGTTTACTAAAGTATGTCGTTCGGACGGTTTCATCAGGTTTGAGTTTTGTCTCTAGACGCTTTTGAAGGTTGTACAATTACTACCCTTTTTTATTAGACAAATTACGTAGTAGAAAATCTGTCTATCTGTTTGTCCATCTAGCTATCTGTTATCTATCCATCTCTCTATTTATCCCTCTATCTCTCTATGGGAAACTAGTGTAGACAAGGAAATACAAAGAAGTACGTGTCAAGAAACACCGTCTCCGTAAAAAGTTTTTGTGTCTGGGAGAAGACAAATTAATTATTAGGGGGGTCTCTATTTAGTGCGGTCGCCGTGGGAGAGATTCGTCGGGACACCGTTACTGGATCAAATTCTCGGAAAGTACAAATCGAACCCAAATGATACATAAAACTTTTAATGACGAGTTATCGATAAAACCCTCTAGTCGTGAAAGGAATCATTCAAATCGTTACTTCTGAGTAAAAAGGTGTGTCCTTCTTTCTTGGTATCTTATTGTTTTGACTTAACTATTGCTTCTCCCTGAGAAATGTAGGGATCCTTTGATGATTATTATTCCGATTGTAAATACTTCGTGAAATGTCCGTGACGGAATAAACTAAGAGTATCTTTAGGATATATAATCTACCATAATAACGAGGGACAAATTGACCACCCCTTGGACTCCGTGTCTCTTCAAGTTATTGAAAGGGGGTTTAGTGTGTCGGTCGTTCACCCTTTCTGTCTTAAGTCTGAGTCCCTCAGACCAAAGTTTCGGGTGCGAGTGGTAATACGATGCACGTGGTAAGATTGTTTATATTTTGACTATAAGTACATGACTGTCCCTGGACGGTCTGTAGCCTATTCGTACTAGTGTGAATCGAGAGTGTTACTGTGACTCAACCGTATTAGGGATAAGGATCTCTTCACTTAACTTTGTGTCGTTTCTTAAATCACTCGAGAGAAAATAAAAATTAATGACACTACACGACACACGACACGAATGAGTGAGTCAGCACAGACTGAGACGTTAGGGTACCTGACGTCGGGTGGTCCGAGGAGACAGGTACCTTAAGAGGTCTGTTCTTATGACCTCATCTAACGGTACGGGAAGAGGTCCCCTAAAAGGGTTGGGTCCCTAGCTTGGGTCCAGAAGGAGTAACGTCCGTCTAAGAAATGACAGATTCGGTGGTTCCTTCGGGGATTTAATAACACTATTCTTGGGACTTGTACTCTAGTTAGGAGAAGTGTCTATAAATGTACATGCCATGTTATAACAATTTATGTCCGTGTCACACCATCCCATGTAGAAATCTGGAATGAGTAGAACGCATTCCTGAAGGGTTCACCACGTCGCCACTTCTTATGAAGACGGATATGTTCTATACATCCTCTACGCCCAAGCTAGGGATCCAGCCCTTCTAGGGGTCCTGACCCTTTGCCGTTATAAGAACGGACCTCTTAGCGTAACTGTCTCCTCAGACCGTCCTACGTTAGGTACCCTAATGTTTCTCAGTCTGTCCTGACTCGCTGACTCTTGTGTGTGTGTCTAGAACGTATTCACTTTGAAATGTGGGTCCTTTGTCGGTGAAGGATATAAAGGGAGGGGTCGAGGTCTGTTGGCGGTAAGATGGAAAACAAACATACACAAACCGAAAAATAAAATTGAAAAACCTGTACGACTCGTCGTACACCCTAGAATCAAGGAGTTGGTCCCTAGTTTGGGTACAGGGGACGTAATCTTTACGTCTCAGAATAATTGGTGACCTGACGGTCCCTTCGGGGTATAAACCGATGAAATATACGGAGTATCTTCACCTTACTACGTCACAACAGGAAGACGACGACCGAAAAGTGAATTGTACTACAACGGAGCTAAGTAGGTATAAAAGTGTATAGAGTCCTAAAAGAAGTAAAATACCGACTTACCATAAGGTATACAAGTCTGGTGTGTGTACGTCTTCGACTTTCTAGTCCGTCCAGGTCTTAGTCCTTCTTTCCGACTCTCCCTTTCACTCACGTTCCGTGTCCTATTGGTTCAGATTTACCAGAGATACCTTTATACCCCTAGTCCCACCTGATTTTACTTCAATGATTCCCCTTCATCTATAACTGTGGCGTAAACGGAAGAAGAATAACTGAGACCAGAACCGGGGTTAGGTCCAATATTTGCTTCTTCAGAAACCGAAGTAGGTAGGATAATTAATTTAGTTTGGAAATAGAAGAGAATCTTGCTGTGTTAAAGGACCTACCGCGTGATTTAGGGTCACTTATAGGAGAGACCCCTTCTTTCCTGGGGTAAGAACGTCTCGTTGGAAGGTGGTGTAGGATACTAAGGACGACGTGTGTCGATGGAGGTGGGACCGGGTCCTCAAGACCTTATTTTACCTGGGTTTGGATTGAAGGAAAAACGATGTCTTGACTCCACTTTATAACCGAACTCAAACTCTTCTGCTTTTATTTGCACTACCTACAATAAACTTTTTAGATTCTACAGTAACACAAAACGTAAACAAACGGGATTTAGGTAAAAAGATAATCCAATAATAATTAATCGTAAACAAATCGTAGTTGATCCATGAGTTTCGGTCTGATCTTTATATTCTCTTATTGGGACGGGTCCTACCCAGGGTTCATCCTAAAGACATTCGTCGAGTGGTGGATGTGAATTGGGGGCCTCCTTAACGTGTATGAGGTTTCTTTACAAGACTGTTATGTAAAAGTCCTTTTGTTGAGTTTTTCTTAGTGAAAGATGGTCACCCTGAAATGTGCGTAAGGGGTATACCCTGTCCGTCTCAGAACTCGGTTTATTTTTAAAAATTCCCTTTTTTCTCACTCTAAAGTATGTTTTATTGACTTTTACATACTCTGAGTTTTCAGAGGACCTTTAACATTTATTGACTTTTATCCTTCACTCTTTAATAAAAAGTTAATAAAATACCGTTCTTGTGAATCATCTCTACACCTATTTAGACTATTGAAGTATGTTTATACTACCTGTCTAGATCTATTTCTCTTCGTAGAGAGACTTGGTGTACTATTTTTTTTATTACGGACCTACCTAAAAACGGTTTAAACCGTCTATGGATACCCCTAATAGACACCACATAACAGAGTTAAACTTAAGGGGATTCTCGTCTGGGTTTCCCACGCCACCCTCAACTAATAAACCGTTCTGTGCGTCGTGTCACTCTTTCACCCCTTCCCTCCTTTCGTCCACCTTCCTACACTATTACAGTCAATGGTGACACCCACGACCCTGAGTCAGAGTAACCCCTGGGTGGCCTTTCTTCACAACAGGGGTGACTCCCCCGCTTAGACCCCATAAAAAGATGGTTACGGACGCGTAGTGATCAATGTCTCAAGGGTCTCCTCGTAGATTTGTGGAATCCGAGATGACACACACCAGTCTACAGAAACCCGTCCTTCTGTGTCCACGTATCCTTCGACACACACAAAATGAGAAAGTAATATATACACGAGTTATAGCTTCTGTGTACAACGTGACTCATACGTATGACACACAATATATGTTCGATTTATATATTATACATAAGAATTAGATAATATATATCTAAGTTTGTGACTCGAAGGGTCCACCACGGTCGTCATTTCTTGGGTAAACGGTTACGTCCTCTGTTTTGTCTCCGCCCAAACTAGGGATCCAAACCTTCTAGGGGACCTCCTCCGTTACCGTTGGGGGAGGTCAAAAGAATAGACCTCTTAGGAGTACCTGTCTCCCCGGACCACTCGATGTCAGGAACCCAGAGTTTCTCAGCCCGTGTTGACTTCGTTGAATCGTGTCGGGTGGGTCTGAGTTTGTGTGAGTCGAAGGATGTCCATAAGATCTCTTGTATACGTATCATATGTACATAATGTATATCTTGTGTATATAAAATTCATATATAGGATGTCTTATATCCAGTATATCTCTTTTCCGAAGTAGGTACTCGTCTTGGACCGGACCCAGGACGTCTGTCTGTATTCAACACCGTCGTCACTAGGTCCGTAGGAACCCGCCTGTCGGTTCCTACTCGACCTGTCGGAGACTGGTAGTCATCTCTTCGTACACGGACAACACGGGTGTCGGACCGGATCAGGAAAACCGGTACTGGACCCCTCGTCGACTACCGAGGGTCCAGGTCCACACTTTGATTCTGCTTTCTCTGTACCTCTGACCACCTATGAAACTCCGACTACGAAGACTCGTCAACCGACATCGGCGACTGTGTTCACAAGTGAACCCAAGGTGAAATAATTTAAGAAAATCAGCGTCTGAGACGAGATCATGGTAAAGACGGAGAATTGGGGTCGTGGTTTTGATTTCGTATACAAATCCAAAGATTTTTACGTGTATATATTATATTACATATATTATAATACCTAAAAGGTTCATCACGATCGCCATTTCTTGGACCGACAGCTACGTCCTCTATACTCTGTGCCCAAGTCAGGGACCCAGTGTTTCTAGGGGACCTCCTCCCGTACCGGTGGGTGAGGTCATAAGAACGGACCTCTTAGGGTACCTGTCTCTTCGGACCACCCGTTGTCAGGTTTTCTAATGTTTCTCAGTCTGTGCTGACTTCACTGAATCGTACATACGTGCGTACGGATATTATGATATATTGATATGGAGAAAGACTACTTCTCGTTTTTAGTCGGACCTACTTCTCTGAGTTTATTCTATCTTGTCATGTTAGTTGTTCAAACACAAGTCACCTGAAAACTTTCACTGTTGTGAAGGTTAAAGTCACCATAACATCCTTTTTGATATCCAATTACCTCGATGAGTCTTGTGGGGACGGGAGCGAGAAGATGGTATTTTTCAATTTAATAAATTTTTTCTTTGTAAGAGAACTCACCAACGTCCAGTGAAACCTAATCGCTTCAAAGGGGGTATCTCAAATCTACACTTTATAAGTATCCAAACTCTCTCTGGTCCAAATAGTTGAACCTCTCAATAGACGGAATGGTCGAGGTGGGACGTACAGAGGGAGACCTCCGTAAAAGAGAAACTGTCGGATCTCGGATCCTAAACCCCTTAGTCACTACCTCCTTTTTCCCTCTCTCCCTTTCTCCCGTCCTGTCTCGAGAGACCCCTCCCAACTTCCTTACTTTGCTTTATAGGGTCGAGACGATGTTCCTAACTCTCTTAACGAAAGTCCTCAACAACGAGAGTCACGATACCAGTACTTAAGTTAGAAGAAATTGTAAACAACTCTTTATCCTCAGGATTACTCTTACGGAAGAACTACGAAACGTGAGAGAAACTGACACTACGTACGTTTCTGGTTGTTGGACCGAGAGACTTGGTAGATGGATTCGGTGACGATGTGGTTGACACCAGGAGGTCGGTCTCGTCGTCTTAGTGGACCTTCCAATAATCCTTACGTTTAAGAGTCCGGTGTCGGGTCTGGATGACTTAACCTTAGGGACTACCACTACAGGTTCTTATACGTAAAATTGTTCGAAAGGTCCACCAAGAAGGTCTTCAATTTCAAACTCTTGGTGACTAGAACTATTAAACTACTGGAGAGATCTCCGGGACTCTCAAAACAAGGACTCAGGTCTCTCTTTCAGATAAAGTCTTTCCGTGAACCATTGGTGAGTTATTTACAGATAAAGAAATGAAAGACCTTAGTACATATATTTCTAAAGGATTAGTTCAATTTAGTGTCTATAAGAATACCGTATTTGTGTTCTCGTTACCCTTCATTGATAGAAAGTCGGGTCTAGAACTTGAGTTTCAATCGTGACCCTTAGAGCATAGAGAATAATAAAGAGAATCACATTTAAGAAAGGTTTCAACCAGAATCGTCTAACCAGTGATTGAAGAGGAGGAGGGGTGGGTCCAAGGAGACAAAGAAAATACTTGAATTGGTAGAAAAACTTGAAGTATGTTAGTCAGTAGACACGGTCTTATCTTTTGGTTATAAAGAGGATAAAAGGACTCTTCAGACTTCAGAGGAACAGGACTCACCCGTCTCACACATCTTTATTTCCTCCCCTATAAAAGTATCGTTCTAGTCCCAGGTCTACCTCCTAAAAGTAACGGAAAAACAGTTTAAGTCTTGATGTAGGGAAGACAAAGATGTAGGTAGGACAAGAGACGTCTTGAGTGGACTCACGACGGTGGATACCCGTGAATTACAAAAGGTAACAGACTGAAAAGATCCGACTAGTGTCGTTTAGAGAAGTTTTGGGGGTCGTCAACAAAAAAAGGTGTGTCTCGACCGAAGAAGAATTTCTTTGGTGTGTTAAGAAAGGACTTAACTACGTAATATCACCCTGAACCTAAGACCCAAAACCTCCCAAGATCTTCTTCAGTTCGTCGGAACCTCCCTCTGGTCGTAAAGAGGGAACCCAAGAGGACTCTTCTACCCAAATCCTACAGGACTCCAACCTCTTCATGCCTCAAGTTTCGACCTACTCTTTCCACCCTCCAATGACTTCAAGGGCGTAGTGAGACCGGTCGAGACCTCGGGTGAAAAAACCAGAACCACGAATATAGAATCTGTGTCAGACAGTGGTAAAGATCATAGTTTTCGAGATCGAGATCACCCCCAGTTGTATTTCTCTCTTGGCCCGCAGGATCTTGTCTCTCGACCGTCCCTACCTGTGTGCCTCGGGAGTCTCGGGATTATTGTATAAGAGGGAGTCTTGTTTTAGTTTTCTCACTGAGAATTGGAGGGTTCTTAGTAATCCAGTGATGTGTTGGAGAGTCAAGGCGGGTTTATCTTTCTCCATGTCCATGTCAAGTGATTCTCTTTTACTTTTTGTTAGGGCTCAACGACCGGCACTTGTACATATCCACGAGGTATCACCTATATTTCATACTGAAGTTTCTGGGGAAAGTCTACCAGATCCTCAGGAGAGAGTGTGTCGGGGGACGGGGTGGAGGAGAGATTGTAGGGATCTTCCTGGAACTTAAGACGATTTCCTAGTCGACCTCTGAGACACAATCTCAAATCCCGTATCGAGGTCGGACCAGGAAGTGTAAGGAACCCCGTAGAGACTCTGAGAGGGCTCCATGACAGGGTTGGACACAATAAAGCTACACAAGTAAAGGATTATTCCAGAAGTAGAGTAATGAGAGGAAAAGGTGGGTTTCATTTTCTAATAACATACCTTTGAACCCTTTAGACTTTACTTTGGAGAATCAGAAACTTTCTTTGGTACGTCTTTCCGAAGGGACCACCGAGTCATCAATTCTTAGACGAACGGTCACGTTCTTTCCACCTAAGCTAGGAACTAGGGCTTTCTAGGGTGTACGGTGCTTCGTTGATTCGGGTACTCGGTTTCGTTGACCTCTCATCGGGGACGAATGACGTCGATCTCTTTTCGGATACGTCACCGTTTCTGGGTCGTCTCGGTTTTTACTTATGTTCATAAATTTTCTTTGACATCCTCTTTCTATTAACAGTCTTCTTGGTCTATCCTCGATAAAGAGTGACGAAGGGTCTGGAAGAGATTCAACCTGAGAAGTGAGTCCAAAAGGACCTACCAAGGGAAGGGGTCGGTGAGTGTCGAAGACGTGTTGGACTTGTACCCTCCTTCCTTTGGGTTAGTTTATTACTACTACTACTATTACCTCCACGACCACCACTGTCGTAATTTATATTGGCACAGTACATAACAATGTATAGGACCCAGAAATGGACTTTTGACAAATAGATAAATCAAGAGTATGTCGTAATATTCCATCTGTGGTTATCGTACGGTTAAAAAATCTATTCCTTTGATTGCGTGTCTTTTCAATACGTTTTAGGGTGTCGATCGTCTAGTCCCTATACTTGGATTTATCAGACCGAATTCTCGGACACACATATTAGTGATCCCCGTTCAGAACCTCGAACTGTTTGGAGCCAATCTTAGGGTGGAGGTAGTAAACGGAAGTACGACAATCTGATACTGTATAGAAAAAACTCAGTGACAGAGTAGAGGACATTTTACCTTGAAAAGTTATCCTTGGGAATAGAATCACGTGACTCCCTCCTCGTTTGCTCTGGTTCAGACGTTTCGAGTACGGGTAGTTTCTCAGTGCGAGTCACGTGTGAGCGGAGGGTGTAGGCTGAGACTGAGACAAGGAGTTGTGTCGTGTTCTCGGCCGGGCAAAGAGGGTCGGGTCGGTGGGAGGAGGTATAACTTTATGTCTTTTACTGTCTTTTCCCCCTCTAAGAGAAGAGGTGAAATCGTTTGGGAGTACTGTAAAGATCTGTGACGAGAAGTTTGATCGGATGGTTTCCCGGCGACGGGTAGAACCTACAGACTCCTCACAGACCCAGGGTAGTGGAAGTGGACTGGCGGCGAGAGGTCATACGGTACGAGGGGATCACTGTGTTTTCTCGTCCCAGAGTGAATTCAAGGTAGTGAAACCGAAGCTAAACCGAAAGGTTGAATGAATGAGTTTATCAAAATGGAGGAGCACCAGAGTCAAAGAGGTCGACATTTTACCCCGATTATAAACAAAACTCACGTATTGCAACAACGATCCCTCCTAAGTCACTCTGTCATAATAGATGATGGTGAACTATTCTTATAGTACATACGTAGAGGTACTCTTTCTTCAATTTTTCCCGAATCTGAGAGGTACAATAGGAGGTGTATTCAGGGACAAGTCCTCGGGGAGGTAGGATCAAAGACAGGTGTCGGGGGGGGGGCGGGGGCCGGGGGACGGGTGGTGGTGGTGGTGGTGGTGGTGGTGGTGGTGGTCTGTGGTAGTGGTTTGACTGTGTTTTGTCGTCGAAGGGGACCAAAGAACTTTTCGAAAAGACCAGAACCTAACTAAGACTACCTTAACGGAACATACCTGTTCAGAAGTAGTACTTTTATCATTTAAAAAGGGATGTAGACAGAGGGTTTTACCTCCACGTGTTCAAACAAGTCCCTCGGTCTTCCCCCGGAGACTCGGGAGTCGAGTAAGAGTCCGAGACCAAATTTCTATCTGGGTACTGACCTCTCCGGCGAGGTACTAAGGTGGGTTGAGATGCTTAGTAACCTTGAGTTGGTTTCAGTAACACCACAGGGAAACAAACTCGGGTTCATCGTACTTTAAAGGTAAAGGATATAAATAAAAAGAAGGATATAAAATAAAGGACATAAATGGAACCAAGGACAGAAACCTTTTATAGGGTGGAGTCGGAGGTGGAGGAAAAGGGGAGACCGTTGTCGACTGGAGACGAAGATGGTTTGTTTCGACCCAAAGGTGACGAAAGTTGGGGTATATTACTTTCACTCTTCCTATGATTCGGGGAGGGAGTAGAACGGTCAGAGTCTCCTTCGAGGAGACTGGAAGATGATAACAATATAATAGGAGTAATGGCACTGGTGACGGTTGGACCCGGGTGGGACATAGGGTGGAGGAATAAAGGGTTCCGGGGTAACAAGTCCCAAAGGTGCCAGTGAGGAGACGAGACGGGTGACGTTTCGGGTATTTCATTGGGTTGTAGAGGCTCGGTAGTAGGGTGAGGGGGTCGGTACAGAGCGAAGGACAGGTGTGTGTCGTGGAGGCGGAGACTCAGTGAGAGGGAGGCAGTGGAGAAGGACGGGGTGTAGGACCGGACGAGGGAGTGGTCAGAAAGTGTTGTTTGAAAGGGAGTTGAGGAGTGTGAGACCCCAGGACGTGAGTCTCTCCTTGAACTTAAGAACGTAGCGAGAGGATTCAATTCGGAACCACGAATTGATTCGTGGTAACAAATTGAATCGATTCAATTTGTTACGGATACGACCAGAACGGTAGAGGTCCTGAAGGAGGTTACCCGACGACCTTAGTAGAGGGGTTTTGAGTCTTCCTAGTCAGATGGGTGGGGAGACGAAGGGTAGGACGTTACTCAGGGGTAAGACATCCTTTATTTCCCGTTTAAGGAATAACGAAAATAAAAAGAAAAGTGACGAAAAAAAAGACTTCAACGTTTTGATTATATATAAGAAACGTGTTTTAACAATTTTAAGTCCTCTAAAACAAGAATACCAAGTCAGTGAGTCAGTACAGGTTGAGAAACACTGGAGTACTTGACGTCGTGTGGTACCAAGGGATAGGAAGTGGCAGAGGGCCTCGAATGAGTTTGAGTACAGGTAACTCAGTCACTACTGTAGGTTGGTAGAGTAGGGGACAGTAGGGAAAGAGGAGGACGGGAGTTAGAAAGGGTCGTAGTCCCAAAAAAGGTCACTCAGTCGAGAAACGTAGTCCACCGGTTTCATAACCTCGAAGTTAAGGTCGTAGTCAGGAAGGTTTCTTATAAGTCCCAACTAAGGGAAATCCTAACTGACCGAACTAGAAGAACGACAGGTTCCCCGAGAGTTCTCAGAAGAAGTCGTGGTAGTGAATAATGAAAGATGGATTATTATAATAATATTAAACCAAAATGACTATGTATAAAATTGGTTAGGTAAGACTTTCTCTAGTCGGGACCCACAAGAAACCTTCCTTACTACGATTTCGACTTTGAGGTCATGAAACCGGTGGAGTACGCTTCTCAACTGAGTAACCTTTTCTGAGACTACGACCCTCCCTAACCCCCGTCCTCCTCTTCCCCTGCTGTCTCCTACTCTACCGACCTACCGTAGTGACTGAGTTACCTGCACTCAGACTCACTTGAGACCCTCAACCACTACCTGTCCCTCCGGACCGCACGACGCTAAGTACCCCAGTGTCAGTCTGTGCTGACTCACTGACTTGACTTGACTTGACTAAAATTTATATATATAATATATATAAATTTATTATTATATATATAGTAAATTTATATATATAAATCGTACGTACACATATAAATCTTATATATACTAAACTTTGGTTTATAATTATTGTGTTTCGTATATAAAATACAGACATAGATACACATATAAAATTTACAGATACATACAGTATGATCTATATATTCGTATATTATCCTATTGTACGTACCCCAAAACATTCAGACGAAAAAACGATTTTTATATGACACTTGTAAAGGGGTAAATCATTTATGAGAAGATTTAGAACTAAAAACTACCAGTGTATCATGAGGTAACGATTCAGATACTATTGGTCAGGAGACAACAAACTGTAAAAAAAGAGTGTACAAAAATTTTATTATTTATTATTGAACTAAAATTTTTGATTCGTAAAGTATAAATCAAAGATAACTGGAGTTTTATAGTAGGACCGGTGACTGGTGTTTCAGGGTTTGTGTGACTCTAAGAATAATCAATATTTGGGTGACAAGGAGAAAGATGAAGACCGGAGATATCGAAACGTGTAAGATTAAGAGGACGGTCCTACTGGAACTTGACCGGGGAAGGACGGACCGTGTGAGGAGACCTACGAAATTTTGGGTTAAGTTGACGTTATGAAATATCCTTCTAGAAGGAACTAACGTGATTAGGTCCTCAGTCGTCTGAAAAGGATATTACCCGGTCTCATTTACAAAATCCGAAACACCCAAAGTGTCCGAGACAACTTTGGTGAGACGACACGATAAAATCACACTATCGTCGGTATCCGTTATACGGTTGTTTACCCTACCGACTCACGGATAGTAATAAACACCTGTGACTTCCAAATTAAAGTATATTAAAAATACATTGTACTTTATGATAATGAAAACTAATAAAAAGTCGGTTATTTTAAATTTTTCGTAAAACTTACGCACTGAGTATATTTTTATACGTAACCCGACTTTATCGGGTGTTCCATATCAAAGAACTGGGTCTGTGATTTGTGAAGGAAGAAGGAGACGAAAAGGTCACAGGGTCCCATGGTATTTGTGTCGGTAGACCCACGACCGGATTCGTGGGTTCGTGGCTTTACCGATTTAGAAAGTAAGACGGTGATGTACTCAGTAAAAGTCTCTACTTTTAAGTTTTTAGTATGACTTAAAGGTGGAGACTTTTAAAGGTAGAAAGGGTCTGGGACTGAACCCAGATCTCAGGTCCTCTATGTGTTAGGTACAAACAACTTCCTTCCTGCATCGTCCCAACCCTCCTTCACTTTCTCTGTTTTAGGTCTGATCCCATAGAAAGTATTTTATAAAAGAAGGTGACTGAACGTCTTTACTTAGAAAGAAAGTCTTCTCAAACGAACAATAAGAAACACAATGGAACAGGTCACTGTGTTTTAACTTTCGATAATTTTAAAAGATTACATAAAAAAAATTGTCTAACATAGACTCTACGTGTCTTGGTCCCTACACAGTGTCTAGTTCAAGGGTCCTTCAGTGGAGACTCTACCTATAAGTCCATGTACGTCAAATAGCCGCTCACGAGAGTTTTAGTTGAACACTCCCCATGTCCTTCTTTCTGACCGGCCCCCTCTTTAACTTGACACTACGTCAACGTTGTCTTCGTAGTCAGCCAAGGTATTCCTCAGAGCCTCGACCCTAGCGAAAAGTCTCGACAAGGTTTGGCCCCACTCTCCCTGTTTGGTAATATCGGCCGTGACTAACCAGTAACCCACGTTCAAAGGTGTTTTTCACTGTACTGGGACCTGGTTCTCCGAAAGAAACCGACTGCCGTTGAAGGACTCCTAAGTAATCTCCTGAGAGGCGACGGTTACGGTGGTCATGGATATTCTCATTCAATGTCCTGAAAAGACGACCAGGTCACCAATTCTTAGACGGACGGTCACGTCCCGTGTGTCCAAGGTAGGGACCAGACCTTTCTAGGGTATACAGAATCCCGTTGACTCGGACACGTGGTGTTCATGAGTCATGAGATCTTGGGTACAAGACGTTGTTCACTTCGGAGGTGTTATTCTTTGAACAAGTGGGGTTGATCTCTTTCGGGTGTACTTCGATACTTCTGAACCGAGTTGGTTTTTATTTATTGTCCAAAATTTTTCTGTCATATGAGGGGTTCTCAGAATTTTCGAAACGGAGCTCCTGAAGGAACCGCCGAGACACCTATCCTTAGGTGGACGGTCACGTCCCCTGAGACCCAACTGGGGACCGGACCCTTCTAAGATATACAACGTCTCGTTGATTCGGGTACATGGTGTTGATAACTCGGGCTTCGACCTCGGGCGTCCGACTTTGATGACTCGGGTACACGACGTTGATGACTTCAAGTGTGCGAGACCCCGAACACGAGTCTCTGTTCTCTTCTATGGCGTTACTCTTCGGGTGTGTGGCGTTGTTTTTCATCGGGGGTGACCGGCGTTAATCTCTTTTCGGGCTCGTCGGTGTTTCTGGGTTGTATCGGTTTTTTTATTATTTTATGTGTTTTAGAATTACAGGAATCTCGACGGACACAAGTGTGTTACCGGTGGTGATCGGTGTGTACTGATAAATTTAAATGTACTTAATTTTAATTTATTTAAAATTTTTAGTCGAGGAGTCAACGTGATGATTGATGGGTCATCGGTGCACACCGATCGCCGATCGATTGGATGACCACTCATGTATATATCTTGTAAAGGTAGTATGATCTTTCAAGATGACCTGTCACGGAGTGATCTCTTATCTGTCACCACCCACCAAAGATTATAACTTTTTTATTATTATTATCTGTACCGGGAGACTGTCCAGTTAGATCAACTCTTTTATTTCGATGTTCTGTGTTTACTAGTAAAGAATTACTGTTAATTTATTTTCTTGGGGTTCATTTCATAAATATAACTGGTGTTGGGAAGTGAGTGGGGAGGACCTGAAGTAGTCCAGAAACCTCAAGTCGAATGGGAATGTGAACTCTTTGAAGATCCTGTAACCACTTGTACTTAGAATCGATGCATGGTCCACTAAGTTGACATACTTCTCTTATGTAAAAATCTCGTCGCAACCCAGAAGGTGTATCTACACCCCAATAATTGACCGATTTTAGGTTTCACAGATGGATATCCTTACGATAAAAAGATGTGCTTTTGTTCGTTAGTCAAACCGGGTCGGCAGAAGGAGATACCACAACAGTAGTTAACCTTCAGTCAGATCTTGTCTCTTCTTCCCACCTAAACACCCAGTGACCCTGAGTACAGGGTAGAGACAACGGTGATTTATCGTCACACTGGAACCCGTTCAGTGTGGTAGACACAAAAGAGTAAAAAGAGTGAAGACTATACTTCAATTATAAGGGATATAATGAATAGGGTGTTCCCGAACCCCTTCTATATTTTACCTTAGTACTTTCCATCTTATAAAATATTTGGTTCATGGGTCGATTATATTTTCCCTTTATTAGGTAAATTACGTTTCCAGTTTGGGTTGAGTAGTGAAATACCTAGATTTGACGTGTCATGGTTTTCACTAGACGGGTGTCGTCCACGTCCGTATGCCAGAGATCCAAGGGTTCGTTCCAAAGGGTTAGGAACTTACGGGAAACTTAGGAAACTTTACAGGTATCACACGAATCGTCCTAACTTTAGAGACTTATCACCTAAAATTGTAGTTGGTATTTTTATAGTCTCAGTGAGGGTACAACATTTCAACAGAACTTTGTAGATATTTTCGTGAGTGTGAGGTACCTAACGGAAAAGAGAGGGAAGTAATGACGTTACAGGACCTTTACGTTATAAGTGGGAGACCGGAAGAGTGATCCACTGTAAGAGTGCGTGAAGTCCTCTTGTTTCAGAAAGGACCAACCGTACTTCAACATTGAGGATCGAGAATTGGTATTCTATAATTTGCAGTAGTAGTAAGGTAAGTCGGAATTTTTAGGTACATATCGGCACTATCGGTGTTTGGGTCAACATCGTTTTTACATATAATGTACGACTGTTCTGAACCATCGTACGGATGTTACCCCACCTACCTGTTGGTGTTTGGGACCACAGGGTAAACCCTTGATGTTCGAGACACATTCGGTCCTGAAGTCTTGATTATTATTCTACACTTGTAGATATTACCTCTGACTAAAATCTTGGTTTCACGATCTTGTCCACGACACACAAAAGAAGCGTAACATCGTGTATGCAAACTTGTCGGGAAGTAGTTTGTTTCGCATGAAAATACAAAGTAGACACCCAGATATTTCTGGGGGGTCTAGAGACAGTAAACTGTTACGGGAGACAAGTGGGGTTGTTATAGGACAGGAGAGGATGAGAGGTAAAGTAAGTCAGATGAAGTCGGTGTCATAGAAGGACGAAAAGGAACGTTCACAGTCTGAAGGAGGACGATTTCTGAAGTGAACCTTCAGAGCTTGTAACCCCACGTAAATAGAAAAACGTAACCATAAAAACAAAACTCTCTTGTATATGGGTCCTCACCCTAACGACCTAGTATACCATTGAGATAAAAATGAAAAAACTCTTTGGAGACATACCAAAGGGTGTCACCCCCCTGGTTAAATATAAGGATGATTGTCACATGTTCCCAAGGGAAAAGAGGTGTAGGAGTGGTTGAAAACGAGAAACACAAGAAAAACTACGACCAGTAAGATTGTCGAAACTCCACTATAGACTAATACCAAAGCTAACCTTAAAGGGACTACTAATCACTACTACTCGTAGAAAAGTGTACGACAACCCAGACCTAAAATTCGGTCTGAGTCCTAAGTCTTCGTCCCACCAGATTCCGAAATGGATTCGGACTGTAAGAAGGAAAGGTTTTATTCGTACCAATAGAGGTAGAGTTTCGGAACATTTGTACGACTACTTCTTTCATGTCTCCGTTGTCCTTACCGTTCCTACCCCATGTTTGTCCCCCGTTTCTACCCACCAGAGTGGAGACACTCTGGTGACACCGACTCGTTTACTTGATTTCAGAGGCCCTTTTGTCTTCTCGACTTGCATTCGGCGTTGGTTGAGTCCAGGTACCCTGAGAGAGGACCCTGGGGACTCGGAACCGAACAAAGAGACCCTTCGGTCCGAGAACAATTCATTTGTGCCTCTGACTCTGGTCGGAGGTCAAGGGTGGGTGAAAGTGAAAGTGTCCTGTGTACCGTGCCTCGTCCGGAGAGAAACTTGGTCTGGGTTCTATAGGGGGACTCGTCTTCGTCTAACTGACCAAGTGTTTGTGGGAGCCCCGACAAAAGGTACCGTCCGGGAGGATACCAACAATAGTAAAAGGAGAAAATCTTTACCGACTCAATAGTGCGGACGACAGGTTCAAAGGGTAACCATGCTCCCTTATACCGAGTCTCTAGTCTGGACTCGGCCGGCAAGTGGAGCCGAACTGTAAAAGGGAGAGTATCCCGACAATAAACCCTGTTGCAGTTTTCCGTACTTTCCTTTTCTTGTAAAAGTGAGACCGAACTTCAACCGGTGCTAACGTCCACAAGTCTAACGTCGACTTTCCTTCATTCTCAACTCCTAAACACTAAACTCGACTTTCCGGTTTACCGAAAAACTGTTGAGTGTCATTTTACAGGTCTTTACACCTACGGTACTCTTTTTTTCTTCATTTTTATATCTTTTGAAACTCTTTAACTTGGTCAACGTCACAAATAAAAAACTGCAGATCTACCTACTTTAAAAGAGATCTCAGAGAACTTTACGATTATAGGAGATAAAGTTCTATTTTCAGTAAAATAATAAAATCAGTACTACACTTTTAAAATGACCTAGGTTTGATATTATAGGAACTGATGAAAGGATCTTTTATTCATGTTTGAATGATTGACTTACGGAAAAGTCCAAAAGACTTAAAGATATATGTAATTCAATATGAACCGATTTTAAATTTCCTAAACGTATGAAACCAAAAAATTCTTGAAAAATTTTAAAATAAATGAGTAAGTAAATACTGGTACGACCCAGAAGTAACGCCACACTCCCGAAAGAGATCAACGACGTTCACCCCCGAGAAAAACAACGTCTCACACCGGAGTCATCAACACCGTGTGTTCGAGTCAAGGGAGTGTCGTACACCTTAGGAGGACCTGATTCCTAGCTTGGGTACAGGGGACGTAACCGTCCGTCTGAGGGTTGGTGAACTGGTGGTACCTTCAGGACGTATGAAATCTAAACACTTATAAACTCTTCGGCAGTCAAGTCAGTCAAGTCAACGGGTCAGCACAGGTTGAGAAACGCTGGGGTACTTGGCGTCGTGTGGTCCGGAGGGACAGGTAGTGGTTGAGGGCCTCAGGTGGGTTTGGGTACACGCAGCTCAGTCACTACGGTAGGTTGGTAGAGTAGGAGACAGCAGGGGAAGAGGAGGACGGGAGTTAGAAAGGGTCGTAGTCCCAGAAAAAGTCACTCAATCGAGAAGCGTAGTCCACCGGTTTCATAACCTCTAAGTCGAAGTTGTAGTCAGGAATGTTACTTGTGGGTCCTGACTAGAGGAAATCCTACCTGACCAATCTAGAGGAACGTCAGGTTCCCTGAGAGTTCTCAGAAGAGGTTGTGGTGTCAAGTTTCCGTAGTTAAGAAGCCGCGAGTCGAAAGAAATATCAGGTTGAGAGTGTAGGTATGTACTGGTGTCCTTTTTGGTATCGGAACTGATCTACCTGGAAACAACCGTTTCATTACAGAGACGAAAAATTATACGATAGATCCAACCAGTATTGAAAGGAAGGTTCCTCATTCACAGAAAATTAAAGTACCGAAGTTAGTGGTAGACGTCACTAAAACCTCGGGGGGTTTTATTTCAGACTGTGACAAAGGTGACAAAGGGGTAGATAAAGGGTACTTCACTACCCTGACCTACGGTACTAGAATCAAAAGACTTACAACTCGAAATTCGGTTGAAAAAGTGAGAGGAGAAAGTGAAAGTAGTTCTCCGAGAAATCAAGAAGAAGTGAAAGACGGTATTCCCACCACAGTATTACTCTCTATTCTCTTTAGAAAGATTAACTACAGTCTGAGTCGACGTTTTTAGTGAGCTGAAGTATAACTTTTAAGAGGATCGAGGAGGAGGTGGTATGGGATATCTTGTTTCCTTTATAAAGGTCTTTGAGTTAGTGTATGTCTTTCCGTAGACTATTTTGGAGACGGAAGAGTCTAAGGGTTATTTTACGGGTTTTCTAACATTTATACTTCGTTTCAGACGTGGTCGGGGTCTTTATAAGATCTACCCTCCCCTCGGTTCTTCTTTGGTCCGAGGTTAAAGGAGATATTATACCGTCGGGTAGACCTCTCTCTTACCTTCTATAAGTTGACTTTAGATGAGTATCCCGACGCTTGATCTCTTTTCTGTTCAGTTTTCCGTCATCCCCACAAGGTAAACCTTAAAGAGTGATCTTCTCCAATCGTTCTAACAGAGGTGACGTCGAGATCTACCAAGACATGGAAGAGGACCGGGACCATCGACGGTATACATCTCATCTCGATGACCATACATTCTGGTCTCTCACCCTACGATGAGAGCGGTTAAAGACCAACGGTACTGTTGTACCTCTTCTGTAGCATACAGGGTGACTACTTCTGGAAAAGACGCGTTGGTGGTCCGGGTGAGCACAGAGATCGAGAACAAGGAAGGACTTAGTGGTCTTTGAAGACCTACAGACTCAGTCCTTGTCTTTCATTCTCGTTGGGTCTGTAAAGACTTGAAAGTTGGATTTCCTGATATATCTTTGAATCCTCTGAGATTTACTCTTTTGAGATAGTATAGAATAAATTGATCCTAGATTACGACCTGTTCGTAACTAGAAGAAGTTATCGTTAAGAAGTCAACATATTTTAAAAGTAAATTTAACATCTAAGATTCTAAGACAAAGGTTCCAGAACCTAGTCAAATTACTTTCCTTCCGGTACCTTTTAAATTATTAGTTCTACTAAGATGACGACTGTTGGACACCGGTTATACAACTCGTGAGAGGATTTTACAAAATATTTCTCACTTTTCTACGATTTAGATTCCTTTATATGAGACTAAGTTTTTTAATCCGTATAAGTCTTCTTAGTTTAATCTAGTGATCATTTGTTCCGTTTTTCTCATAATAAAAACAAGTATTCTTTTTAGTTTTCCTGTAACTTAAATACTTTGATAACGTCAGTCTGTGTTTCTACTATACTCTAGACCTTTTTGACGTCTCTATTTGTTGTACTGAGATTTTAGACTTTATTTTACTTTTCTAAAAATTGAAGACTTTTATACTGTCTGACTCTTACTACTTTTCGATAAAGAAGGATGTTACTTACCTATCTTTAGGACCTATTTAACGTTCTAAAAAAAATTACGTATCTTTAGGAACTTCTTTTCTTTTCTTTGGGATACCAAGGTTCTATGCCCTCCCTCCAGATACTCGACTATACCGTTACCAGGTCTTCCCCAAGTCCAAATCCTTTGTCCAAAGTCCACGGGTCTTCAAAGTAACAAGTGTCTTCCTACCCCTATGTGTTGACTTCTGTTTGGTTCCCCATCTTAATCGATACGCCGAGTCTGCCATTTCGTAGACGGATGTTACTCCTTCTGGGCCCAAGTTAGGGACCCAGCCCTTCTAGGGGACCTCTTCCTTTACCGTTGGCTGAGGTCATAAGAACGGACCTTTTAGGGTACCTGCCTCCTCGGACCATCCGATGTCAGTCAGGGTACCCCAGCGTTTCTCAACCTGTGCTGACTCGTTGAAGTGAAAGTGAAAGAAAGTATTCCAGTTCTAGGAGTTTTTCGACAAGTTTGAGACTTCGAGTCCGTAGTGACACGTCTAAGTCGTTCCATTGAAGATGACGTTTCTGTACTACCTAAGACTGTCTTCTGAGAGTTGGTAACGATTTCTACTCGATCTTTCGTTTTTAGTGTCTGGTTTACTTCTTGACCCTGGTGTCACTACCACTGAGGAGTCTAGATTCTTTGTTTTCTTTATCCTTCATGGTCGATCAATATACTTTCTCTACTCATTTGATTTATATAATGTCTGCTAATTTCTTTTACCACTACTTTCTTTTCTACTCCTATGTTTTTTCTACTTCGTTTAAACTTTTTCTGAGGGACTAAGGAAAGACCTTATATTGAAGATCTTAATTTTTATATCTATCACCTAACATGTCTGTCATCGAAGAATTTTGTAACCCTTTGACTTGCGTCGTCATATATTGTCCATGTCTTCACACATATACATACACACACATAGTTCAACCTCAATACGGTCCTTAAGGTCGTATTAATTTACGATCTTTATAGGTAATTACTTTAAGTGAAGTAATCGTACAATTTCTTCATTTAGTATGTCCGTAGAGTTTTCTCAGGGGTTTTTCGTAACCTATTTTAGATTATCGGAAAGAGTTAATTTTTTTTTTTTTACCAGGATCGTTTCATCCCTACTCCCTTCTCTTCCTATCGAAGGGTCATGTCGCATACGTTGTAGAACGTGATTTTTCGGGTGGTGTATAGCATACCTTACTACACTCAAGTCGTCGGAAGATAAATTTCAATCCTGTCTCCTTTTCCTTACGATAATAGTAACGTGGGTGTGCCGTAATGTAAGATCAGTTACGTCCCTACGTTCCTTTTCGTTCTTTTGTAAATTCCTAATCTGTCTTTATTTGAAAGGACGATCAGTCTATCTGTTGTAACTAATATATTCCGTTATATCCTTTTTTTCATAATGTTGATAATTTTTATAAATAGTAATAACGGTCTCATCATATAATTTTAATTATAGTGTAGATATTTTCATCTTTGATATTATTTTAAATTTTATATTAAGAATTCTGGATATTTTCTATATAGATTCTTATTCACATCGTTTTCTTTCTGTCTTTTCTTTTGTAAATACTTCTTTTCATATTTTAAAAAATTCCAGTATTTTTTCTTAAAATTTATGTCTCTATCGATATGGTACAGTTATGTATTTGCTGGAGTGAAAACGTTTCCTCTACTACTGTGGATTTAATTAAAAATTTATATAAAAAGATTACTTCAGTGTTATCTCTAGGGGTACCACTAACTATTTGATTACAATTTTACGTTTACTTTCTTATTTTTAAGATATATTTGGTTCTACTAAAACTTCTTTTTGACTACCCACTAAACGACACATTAAATAAATAGATTGGATAATACTTCGATACCCTTGTTTTTCTCACACCGTAACGATGTCCATTTCTATTTAACTGGACCGTCTTGACTCCTTTTACGAGGTTCTTTTTAAATGGTTATATATCACCGTAATATTTAAATCTCTTTTCTTCTAAAGAAATTAATGTAACTTCGTTTACGGGTGGTAGGTTTAGCCCCTTTTTTTTTTTCTTCATCTGAGGTATGGAGTGTGGTATACATTCGTATTCGAGAAATATCTAATTTTTTGACTCAACACTCTTCGTTCAAATTTTGGATGTTTTCTTTCGACATCCGTTTATGGAAATACTAGTCATTCTTTTTAAAAGAATATGTTTTCTATTTTTCGTGTTTTGTACCTTCTAACTACTTAAATGATTTCATATCAAAGTATACTTTTTTTTCTTATATTCGTTTTTCTCTTCCAAGTCTGTACGTCTTCAATAAAGATTAAGTAAATTATCCTTTAGTTTAGGTCTTCTATATTACTTACGGAAATTTAGTTAAAAAAATTTCTGTTTGGTCATTCTTTTCCCGTTTCTGATATTAGTCTTTCGGTACTTTGTCTTTCATTCTTATCGGTTTTTTCGTAGACTCACTACTAGTTAAAGAGTCGTCAATCTCTGTGCACTTTATTTGATGTCACTCTATGACAATACGTTGGTAGTCTAAATGTCTTTAAAATTTTCAGACTACTATGGTACACAATCTCTTCTATGTCATGAATTTTAGTTTGTTGGTTTTTTTCGAAAGAGAAGGTCCTGTTGAAAAGGATCTTGTAAATGTTTTTATACTAATGTATTAATCCGGAACTACTTTTGGAGTTTTGCAAGGTTTCTCCTTTTCAGAGAATGTCAGATAAGAGGTTGGTATCGTCTCCTTTTGGTCTCTAAGTAAAGATCTTACACTTAAGTTTTTTGTCAGTGAACCTTTATACTGGATTTCCGTTTTACATTTTTTGAAAGTCTTCTTATATTTTGGAAGGTTTCATTACTAATCAGACACATTCTTTAGTTTTGACGTTTAAGTCTGATAAAACCTTTAATAACGTTATTTTCTTTGTTATTTCTACTTTTATATTGATTTTTACGATTCTGAAGTCTACCGAGAGAAAAGATACAGTAAGACAATCAGAAAGAAAGATATATGTATCTTTACATTTTTAATTCATTTTTTCTTACTCGACAATCATGTTTATGTATATATGCATAAGTGTGTATTCACGTTCACACGACGACGACGACGATTCAGTGAAGTCAGCACAGGCTGAGACACGCTGGGGTGTCTGTCGTCAGGTAACCCGAGACGACAGGGACCCTAAGAGGTCCGTTCTTGTGACCTCACCCAACGGTAAAGGAAGAGGCTATATACTTTCACTTTTCACTTTCACTTCAACGAGTCAGCTCAGGTTGAGAATCGCTGGGGTACCTGACGTCGGATGGTCCGAGGAGACAGGTACCCTCAAAGGTCCGTTCTCATGACCTCACCCTACGGTAACGGAAGAGGTTGAACGTTCACATTTCCATGTATATATGTATACATAGGTGTCTGTGGATAAACATGTGTATAAACACATGTTAAACATATGTATAAACATGTTCACACAAATAAATATGTACACGTAAAATACATCTCACATCTATCTGAAGGTACCCAACTCACTTTGCCCTAGGGAAGAGTCTAAGGAGACATTGTTTACGGTAGTCAAGTCACTGGTGTCCAAAATATCGGTAGAGAAATATATAGACGATAGACGTTAGTAACGATTCAGGGAGTTCTAGTTCCACACATAGTCTCGGAAAGAGCAGTAACCGTGTTTCCTATGAAAGTGGTTGTGGGCTGTATCAAAATTTAAACCCTCAGACTACCAACAATTTACTACAGAACAACACCAGAGTAAGTGTAAGAAGATTAATGATTGGTATAACATGTACAAAACCCGGTGTGAACAATAGAGCAGGTACTTAAAGACTACTGTAACGGGAAAAAGGATAACGAAAAAGAAGAACAACCGAACGTCCTTGATAAATATAGTAACCCGAAAGGACTATCGAGTCAACCATTTCTTAGGAGGACGTTACGTCCTCTGGGACCAAGTTAAGGACCCAGCCTTTCTAGGAGACCTCTTCCCTATCGAATGGCTGAGGTCATAAGAACCCGAAGGAAAGACCGAGTCGACAATTTCTTAGGCGGGTGTTACGTCCTCTGGACCCAAGTTAGGGACCCAACCCTTCTTAGGGATCTCTACCCTTTCCGATAGGGGAGGTCATAAAACCGGAACTCTTAAGGTACCTGACATACCCCAAATACCCCAGTGTCTCAACCTGTGTTGACTCGCTGAAACCCGAAAGGACCACCGAGTCGACCATTTCTTAGGTGGACGTCACACCCTCTGGACCCAAGTTAGGGACCCAACCCTTCTAGACCTCTTCCCGTACCGTTGGGTGAGGTCATAAATACGGTCCTCTGGGAGTACCTGTCTCCTCGAACCGTCCGATGTCAGGTACCCCAGCCTTTCTCAGTCTGTGTTGACTCGTTGATTCGTGTCGTGTCGTGTACTATAGTAATATATAAGACTAAAGTAATATATACTTTAGGAAATATACAATATATATGTAATTGACATTTTATCGAAGAGGTAAAGAATCCGATAAAAAGAAAGACGAATACATTAGAAACAATATGTTTCAAGAGTAAAGGAGAATGAGTTAAATAGTTAGTAAGGATATAAAACTTTTGAAAAGGATGACGATTCAATGTATTCATAAGAGGACATAAAAGGGAACTTCTAAATTTTTAACAAATGAAAAACATAAATCTAGTGTAAAGTTTCTCTAGTGAGGTCATTCACAAAGACTTAATTATTTTGTTTCATGCGAGTCGAGAGATGAACTTTATGAACTAGGAACTCTTCAGTCCCTTCTGAGATTTGATCCTAGACTGACACAGAGACACATTCTGTCTAAAAAGATTCGAGACGATACATTTTTCGTTGGAAGTTCAGAATCGAATCTTTTGTTTATAAACGGTGACTGGAGTGTAAAATCGATACCGAACCGACACCGAGACTCTGACAAGGTTTGACACCCATTCAAAGTTCAGACTAGTAATTCCTTAGTTCGATTTCCTCGTTAGAGATAGACCAACAACTTACGAACAGAATACCACCTCCCTGTCTCATTCTCCTTGTCACCTTTAAAAGTTACCAAGATTTTAGAAGACACGTCAGTCTCATTTGTCCAGTAACCCGTTTCATTCAGTGTAGTACGACGACGACGATTCAGCGAAGTCAGCACAGGCTGAGATACGCTGGGGTATCCGCCGTCGGGTGGTCCGAGGGAACAGGGACCCTAAGAGGTCCGTTCTTGTGACCTATCTGGGTTTCAATTACCCTACTTCTCTTATAAAACGGGGGTTCCTTCCTACTGTTCCAATCTTCCCGGACTTTTTAACATTTATTTATTATGTAAGATGGTGTCACAGAGGAGAGTTTAGATGTACTGGTGACCGGACAATCACGAAATCTTCCGACCGACATATAAACAATGTCTAGTAAGTTTTTGTCTTGAATTATAGATGAGATCCAAGAGGACTTACCAACTATATCATACTCCCCGTTTGAAAAACAACCGTGGGGGTCAAATCAGGTCGTTGACACGGAGAATGTGTACAAGTGACGACCACGTTTCTTCCATTCTAGAGGAGTGGGGTACGGAACTTCGTCAAGATGTAAGGTCATACCGGTTCCGAGTTGGTAGTGTACAACCATAGGACTCGAGGTGGGATCGGTCCGATCTTGACCGGTGTCTCGTCGTCTAACTCACTTTCCCTATTAGTCTCAACCTCCTTTTTCTTTCTTTTTGTGTCTAAGGTAACCGTTCCCTTTACGACGAACCGTAGACGTTACACTTTGTAAACAAGACATCAACCGAACCGACTAGAACCGAAACGGATGTGGGTAGTGGAGGTGGACCGGTCGGACAGACATAATTGTCCATTACGTCTCTCTGTTCGGACTCGCCAGTGCACGGTTACAAGAGTAAAGTCGAAGAGTTCTGGATTAGGTTTATCGTTGTGGAGGGAGTTTCGTTGTGTCAACCGACTCATACTGGTGGGAGACGGTCGTTAGTAAATTTACTTTAGACTCGGACGGGATCTTACGTATCTTCCACATCTTTTCTCGGATCGTTGTGTCAAGGATGTTGGTATTCAGGGTGGGTGTCGTCTTTCCGTACACCCCATTTTAATACGTAACACCCCCACCATCCACCCCCTCTGTCCCGAGACGTAAACGGGTGGGAAAAGAGACGTGATTTGTCGAGTCTCCTAAGTCGGACTTCTGAAAACTGTACGTCATTCATAGCACCGGGTAACTAATACCTTCCGAAGAGATTCACACTAAGAACCACCAGGAACCTAGGTAACCGACCGTTGAACAATTTTTACGTTTAAAAGTCCAAGATGGGGTAGGAACGATACAGTCTTTGAGAACTCTGCCAAGGGTGGGAAGACATAATCTCGTTCTGAAGGTTCACTAAGACTTCGTACGATTTCAAACTCTTGGAGAGACAGTTTTCTATTTCACCAGGAACCCAAGTGAGGTCGGAATTAGGATTAAAACCTCTTGTAAACACAGGATCTATTTTCTGTGAAGTTAATATTAGGGGTTGTTTCTGGTTTTAGTTTCAAGGGGTAACCGTTAGGTAGTGGTAATCCATGTTAAGTTAGTCATACTGGTTGTGTCGTCCGTTGTCCGTATGAAGGGTCACTCTTCTTCTCTCTCTTATTGTCTATGTCTGTGCGTCATACCCTGAGGCTAAAAGAAGTAAACTTAGGGTCGTAGTGGCGATGGTGAGTACATACACCGGAACGTATTCCAATAAAAATTTTTCGAAGGGTTCGTAGGTCATAGTACGTAGCTTGGACCTGACCGCTAAGCAAAGTATATACTATAATATGTACAAAGTTACGGTAAGAGGGTTTAGTAGGGTGGGAGAGGGAGAGGGAGAGGGTGTCTCAGGTTTTCTGACAAGATATGTAGATACAGAGAAAACGACAGAGCGTATGTCCCAATAACAATGGTATAAAGATTTAAGATATATATACACAATCATATGACATAACCACAAAAAGAAAGACCGAATGAAGTGAGACATATTATCCGAGGTCAAAGTAGGTGGAGTAATCTTGACTAAGTTTACATAAGAAAAATTACCGACTCATTGTGAGGTAACACATATAGTATATACTTTACTTAGCGGTCAGGTCCAAGTTACATACTATGACCTACGAACCCCGACCACGTGACTCTGTTGGGTCTTCCTACCATACCCCTTCTTCCACCCTCCCCCCAAGTCCTACCCCTTGTGTACATATGGACACCGCCTAAGTACGACTGCATACCGTTTTGGTTATGTTATAACATTTCATTAATTGGAGGTTAATTTTATTTATTTAAACTTTCGGATCTATAGTGTAGATTTTAGTCCCCAAAAACTAACCCGGAAGTATGAGAAGAGAAGGAGATGGTATAGGACGACCTCAAGGTCCGGGGTAAGGAGATCCTGGGACTGGGATCCGAAAGTAAGTTCAAACAAAAACAGAAAAGAACAAATCTATTGGTTAGAAAATTTCAGAACGTAAAATCATTCTTTCGTTGGAAAAATACCTACAATCGTCAAATAACTGGATTATAAACATTTACCAAACAACCCCGTCCATTTTAATACTTTACGTCACAAACGTTGTCCCCTTAAAAAAAAGGAAAAAAAAGGAAAAAAAAAAATTTGACATATTACAGGGAGTTCAATGTCGTCACATGGAAACGGTGACTTAAAGGTTTCACATGGTTAAAAAAAAAATGACACGAAGTTTATTTATCTTTTTTATCAATTATTTATTTATTTATTTAAATATATAATTTTTTTTTTTTCGAAGGTCGTCTCAAAGAGGTGGACATATTACCCATCTCATTATTATAAAAGGAGTTTAACGATATCCCGTCACTAAGAGTTTCGTGCTAGGGAACTAACCGTAGAAGTCGTAGTGGATCTTCACACAATTTTTACTTTTAGGGGACTGGGTGACGAATTGTTTACTGGGGTTTTAAATCGTCGATTTTTCTAGTTCACATAGAGTCGAAGACACACAGTCTTTAGATCTGTGTGAACGGTATACCTGGAGTAGGATCCTGACGGAGTACTGTGTCGTCTCAGAAGGTGGTCCTTCTCTCTACATCTTCTCTCGTTCTCTCTCACTATCTTAGGTTCGTAAAAAATTTTGAAGTAACGTCTTTACCATGAGGTAGAGAAAAGGATATAAGGTAAGAAATCTTCGGTTAGTTATTCTAGTCAAGCGTGAGGTCCCCTGTGTTCTCGTTCTTATGGTCCTTCCTTCTGATAACACTACAGACGGACAGTGTGGGTGACTTAGTCTTTAGGGTCTCCACTCCTAGTCTGGGGACACAAAATTGTTCGGGACGTCCACTGAGTCTATATGTCAAAAACTTTTCAGTTACTCTTTTACCCCCGGTTCATGGAGGGTGTCACAGACCGTATACCTATACGTTCTTTTCAATAGTTAAATCCAATAACAAAACTAAAGAAAAGATATATTAAAATAAATAAGTAAGTAAATACATAAAAACCGACACGACCCAGAAAGACCGACGTACCCAAAAAAGAGATCAACCCCGTTTACCCCAGATGAGAGATCGACGTCATAACCCCGATACTGAAGAGAAAACCTCTCATGTCTGAAGTCGACGCACCCAAAGCCACCAACACCGTGTACCCGAGTCATCAACACCAAGGGTCCGAGATCTCGTGTCCGAATTATCAAGACCGCGTACTCACATCAAAGAGACGACATACACCCTAGAAAGGCTTGGTCCCTAACTCGAACACAGAGGACGAAACCGTCCACCTAAGAAATGGTGACTCGGTGGTCCTATCAGGGATAACAAAACTGAAGAGTTTGAAAGACGGACGTGAGTTTATAGTTCACAGTATATTTGGTTCCCAAGAGTTCCAAATCGACTTGGAACCTTAGTGGACACCTCGAAAATTTAGTACTATATTTTCGAAGTTGGATTTGTTAATATAGTCTTAGAGATCCCTACCCTGGGTCCGTAGTTATAAGAAGTTTAGAGGGAATCTTCTAATGGTTGTATGTAAATTTTGTTTCTTGGTGACTTTATCTGGGTCTTTCATCCTATCGAAAAAAGAGATAATTAGTCCGAAGAACCTCGATCTTATAACCGTTTTCTTAGTACCTATACACTAATATTTAGTTTTGTTTCGTTTGTATGTTCGTTCGTTTGTTGGTCCGAGACGTCACATATAGAACATTCAATGAACTCTAGAAAGGACGGGGGAACAGGACAAACCGGGGAAGCATGACACGGAGACCTCTCCTTGCAAAGGTAGGACGACTGACTCTTTCATCTGGACCCTTGTGTGCACATGACCGTGGTACTGAGTACCGAGTCTATGACTCTACCACGAGGAATGTTTAGTCTTACAACCTTGTCTCCCGTGTACGCAAGGGAGACCGGGACTGCCCTTTACGAGTCAGTGAATTGAAGTGGACTCCGTTAACCTCTCGTTTGACGATCGGTCCTCCCCTCTCCGGTACTCGGTTGTGTCTTAGACCTCCCTATCCTGGTGAGAACGGTACTGCAGAGATCTCTTGACTCGAGTCGGTTGGACGGGAAGGGGAGTAGACTGTCTCGGGACTCGGACAGGTAAGGACCGGGTTTTAGATGGGACCACGTTTCGTTCGAGTACACTCCCGTCGACGAGATGGGTTGGTCGTCGCAGACCTTCTCTAGTTGGTTTTATGGTTGAGAGAAGGTCGACGGGTGAGGTTGAGACAGGACCCCTTAACTTGAAACCCTTAGACGAGAGGTCACCACGACCAATTGTAGTAGTAGGTTGTACTACTAGTCCCTTAACAGTCTACGAGTCTACGACGAGGTCTTATAAGAACCTTCGAGGGTGGTCTCCCGATTAAACCAGTTTTACGATGGAAATCGTCGTGCCGAATTTATCTTTGTTTCTTCTACGTTCTCCTCTTTAAAACAAATTAATTTTTTATTATTAGTGTTTGGAGGTGAGGGTGTCAAGAGTAATTGGTCGAGTTAGAAAGCACTGAGTTCTTAGTTTTTGTGACGACTGTCGATACCCCGTCTCCCTCTCCTTGTCGGAACCCCGACACCTCTCGTGTCACCGTCCTGGTGTCTGAGTCACTTCCGCCCGTCTTCGATGTGGAAGTCTCTCAGGACCCCGGGGAAGGACGAGACTGTGATACAGTAAAACCGTCTAGAGAGACACGAGGACAAGAGGTCAGAAATCTTTGCCTTAATGATAGTTAGATTCCCAACAAATTCCTAATTTATTCTACTATTTACATTTTCCTAAATCACCACAAACCGTCTTTCACTCAGAGGAAAGATCCTATTCTTTCCCTCTTTCCCTTGTCTCTTCTTTCCCCTCCTTTCTGTGCCCCCTCCTCTCTCCTTCCTCCTGCTGTCCTACCCCTCCCCTCTCCCTCCTCCCTCGTCTCCTCCCCTCCTTCTCTTCGTCTCCTCCTTCCGTTGCTCACTCCAGTAGGGACCAACAGTACCCCTGGGGCGTTCAGGGTCTTTGACGTGAACCCCTGTGTGAGTCCAACCTTGTGTGTCGTGTCCTCGGTAGGGACGGGAGAAGGTAGAGATTTCGTCTGTAGGGATTTACTGGTGAAAGTCCGTCGGTGATTAGTTAGTCGTACCTATACCCTCTTCACTAGTTGTATGTTGAAAGTCCGATCCAAACATTAAATCACTTCCTTTAGAGGTACTAAGTGTCCATAGATAAATAGCAGACTTTAAAGAGAGCTTTGAACGAAATATCGAAAATACAGAGATGGAATTACTACAGTTTGTGTGTCTCACAGGACTGGCTTTCTCCTTGGAAGTTCCACCGAGTCGGAACAGGTAACCGGGTAACAAACCCACAGGATTTCCAATAGCAAAAGAACTACCGTCGTCGGAGACAATTCCTTCGTAAAGACACCGGAGTATCACGGTCCAGTCCGAGCACCAATAAAATTACTTTTATTATAACTGTTATCTGGGGGCTGGGTCTAGGTTATAAAAAGTGCGTGAGACAGACTTTTCAAGAGAAAGGTACTACCGACATTGGTTTCCCTACTACTAAGGTTTATCTGGAAGTTTAGGGTTCTGGGAAGGGGTTTTCTGGAAAGGTTGAACTGTAGACTTGGATAAACGATGTAGTTGACACGTAATCGTGTGTACGGGAAATGTTAATTTTTATTTTAACCCGTTCTGTACACCGATAAACGTTTCCTAAGGAATAAATAATGTTTGAGAACAAATCCCCCTTTTTTTTCCTTTCTTTTTAGAAGGTACTGTTTACAAACGGAGGGACCGGTCTCCACTCGCAGGTTCCTTTCAAGACCTTTCAAGGGACGAGTTACGGACGTTCTTGGTCTTAGGTCCGGAACCGTCGGACACCCCGTGAGGAACGGGTGAACGTCACTTGAACTCCTTTCCTGTAGTACCGGATGAAAACTCCTTAGGACGACGGTTTAGGTCTTCTCCCTCCCTTTTTTCTACTCCTCCTTTCCCGAAACTAAGACCTTTAATACTGAACGACTGTAGGAAGAAGTGAGGGGAATATTAGACGGATTGACATCTGTGCTGAAATTAATATCTACCCGTCCACCCCGGTCGGTTCTTGTCCCGACGTCGACCTTAAACACCGGAACCCTATCGGCCCGAATCTCAGAAGCCGAGGAGGAACACAAAAGGGACGAGGGGTCCAAGAAGAAGGTCTCGATCGTCACGGGAGACACTCACAAAAAGTTTACGATTCACTCGTTCTCCTGAGGTACAGGACTGGTTTAAGAGGGGGTTGGATCTATTTGTTAGTTCCTAGTCTCCGAGTCTCTTGTGTTGAAGAAGACACAAGAACCTTCTAATCGACGTCATTTCGGTGAAACGAGAGTCCACTCGGTGTCCCTCCGAGTAAAGAGTAGAGAGTAGGATTTAGTTCATATTTCATAACTCCCAAGGGACCACCTGGTCACCAATCCTGAGACGTGGGAGTGACGGTTCTCAGACCCAAGGTAAGGATTAGACTCTTGATTTCTAGGACGTTTGGAACACCACGTCGGTCCTTTTTTTTTTGAGTTTATCTTTCACAATGTTCTTCTTCTCCACGACTTCAGTAATAACTTGTAGAGCCGGCACGGTCTGGGACGTCAGTGACAGAACACACAACAAAAGAGTGACCTAAGTCTATCATAAGTACACTATCTCCAACTACTGAGAGTAAAATTTCCGTCACTTTGACTCTCTGTCATGTTTATCCAGATATGTTGGTACTTCTCTTTCTTGATCCGAAACTTTGACCCTGATTAGACCAGAAGACCCGGGGACAAAGTCAGGATAGAGGAACGGGTAAATCAGAAAACGTTAGTGTTGAAACGAATGTGAGATCTTATCAAGGAGAACGGGTACCCCTGTTCATGTCGACGTGTAGACCTTCCCAACCCCATGGCTCATCCCCCTGTCTATACGTGGGACAATTTACCGGACACTCGATATGTATGTGCACACTTTCGACCTTCTCCCCTGAGGTGGCGGACGGTGCTTCAGTAATAGGTAGTTGGTACTTCCGTTAATACTTCCTTCCTTCCTTCTCTGCCTACTTGTCCAAGGACTTACACATCCTGAGGAAGGGTAGGGAACTCCGAAGTAATGGTTCACACAGGAACAACGTACCTTGGTTGTATGGAAGTCCTAATTCAACCTATTTCTGAAACTTCTTACTCCTCGAACCCTTTACTGGAGGAGTTGTGTGTGTGTGCGTTCACTTTATTATCGTCTAGTATACCTAAAACAACGACCTATTCAACTGTTATGGAACTTTTCAACAAAAAAAAAAAATTTAATTCTTGAAAAATCTCGTCAAAATCTAAGTGTCGTTTTAACTCACCTCCCATGACTAAAAAGTACATATGGGAGACAGAGGTCTGTACGTATCGGAGACAGTAATGGTTGTAAGGAAGTTACCGCCACGTAAGCAATGTTGCCTTGTGTGTGCCTGGGTACTCTTAGTGGGTTTCAGGTATCAAATGGAGTATCAAGTAAGAACCACAAGACATAAGATACCCAAACCTTTTTACATTATTATTGTACATAGGTAGTGACGTTTGTAGTACGTCTCATAACAGTGACGGGATTTTTAGGAGACTCGAGGTAGTTGAGTGGAAGGAGGGGGGGTTGGGGACCGTTGGCGTGTAGAAAAACGACAGTATCAAAATGGAAAAAGTCTTACAGTAAATCACCCTTGACATATCATACATCGGGAAAGCTTAACTGAAGAAAGTGAATCACTATCAGTAAAAAATTTAATATATAAATAAATAAAAACGGACGTGACTCAGAAGGAACGACACTCGTCCGAAAGAGATCAACGTCGCTCATCCCCGACGAGAAGTAACACCACGGACCCGAAGAGGGACACCACCGAAGAGAACAATGTCTCATGTCCGAGATTTTGCGTACTCGAAGTCATCGACCTCGAGAGCTTCCGAGATCTCGCGTCCGAGATATCAACACCACGCACTCGAGTCAACGGGGCGAGGTGCACCCTAGAAGGGTCTAGGGTCCCTAACTTGGGTACGGGGGACGTAACCTTCCACCTAAGAATTGATGACCTGGTGGTGTCTTCAGATCACTATCAGTAAATTCTAAGGAGGGACAGAAAGGCACTGAACTCTCCAGTGAAGAGAAATCGTCACTTAACAGACCTATATGATGTAGGTTACATAAATAGGTGAATAGATGACTTCCTGTAGAACCAACGAAGGTTCAAAACCGTTAATCCTTCTTTTGACGATGTTTGTAGGAACACGTCCACAAACACCCCTGCATGCAAAAGTTGAGGAAACGTATTTATGATTCCTCGTACTAGAGACCAGTCATACTACTCATAAAATCAAAACATTCTTTGGTGGTTTGAAGAAAGTTTCACTAACATGGTACTTCCGGAAAAGAAAAAGATAGTCTTTAGTAGAGGGTGACGGAGACTAGTCGGGGTACACTACAGTGTACCGAGGTTTTCCCATTCTCGGTATGGTTAATGATGTTGATGGGAAGGCTTCATGAAGGTTACAAGATAGGGGAAGGTGAAAGGATTATATGGAAGCTCTCTTCAAAATAGTAAAAGGGCGAAGAATTTCTATTCCCTTAACCTCCTTTTTTTTTTTTCTGTCTTTCGTTGAACTAATTCCAGTGTATCCTTTGTTGGTATGATCCTAAACTTAGGGAGTTAGATTGAGGTCGAGGATTGAGATGGGTACTCACTGTTCTCTAGGTACCTTTAATTAATGACCACTAACTGTTATTTACAAGTAGTTGGTTTGTTGTGGTTACCTACTCTGGTCTCCTAATGTCTTTTCTACGAATCATTAAAGACTCAAGTCATTAATGAAAATGTATTAACGTTTAGTATAGAAGAGACCCGTCACAAGTTACCCTGACACTCGTTTCTTTTTGACTAAGAAATTTTTGTCGGGGAAAGAACCCTCCTCCCTCCCTATTTAATCCTCAAACCCTACTTATCTATGTATGATAATATGTATTTTATCTATTTATTGTTCTTGGAGGACATATCGTGTCCTTTGATATAAGTTATAGAATATTATTGTATTAAATTTTCTTGTATATACACACACGTGTACATAGACTTAGCGAAAAGACATGTGGACTTTGATTGTTGTGACATTTAGTTGGTGTGAGGTTATTTTTTATATGTATTGTTTTATTTTTGAATTTTCGTTTTAGTAAAAAATTACGGTTTTGATTATTTCATTGACGGATTTATTTTCCGTATTCTGTTTGTAAAGTCTTTAGTCAAAAGTTAGAGTCAAAAACGATGTCCAAAAGACTCCCAACATATCGTTAGTAGTGTCACTAATACTTCTTGATTCGACCCCATCCCCGATACACCAACCTGAAGAATGACCAGTAAATTATTTTAGTGTCGTAAAATAAAAAACATACAACTCTTTACATATATGATTTATTTTGTTAAAAGAAAGGTTCGACTATACTTCTCTTTCACACTCCTGTCCGGTGTTCAGTCCTATCATTCCGGTCCCACACTTTCGTGTACCTTTATAAGTCATTTACAAACAATTTAGTTACTTCCTTACAGAGACCTTACTTCTAGGTAAGTACTTGTCCAGAGAGACCCTTTGAATTCATATGGACTTAGTGAAAAAATTGGTTCTGTCGGAAGTGGTTGGTAAGACTTTCGGTCGTTTTTGTAGGAGTTGGGAACGATAACAATTCTGAAATACAATTTATAACATAAAATGTGTGTGTGTGTGTGTGTGTGTGTGTGTGTGCCGTAGAAGGACGTCAGTTTCTCAACCTAAAAAATTTACACGTAAATTCGTTGAATAACTGTAGTATTTTGACCTTCTGAATTCTAGTAATGAATTGTTTTTTATTTATCTCTCATTAGACAGTAAAAAGGGTTTCCTTATAGTCGATCACTTGAGTGAAGACTCCTTAAAGGGTCTTGTCCTTTTTCGTCCAAATCCCTTTTACCCAGAAAGTTACAGTTCAAGTCTTCTCGACGTTCTACTACTCTCTACCGTCCATTGTCACAGAAGTAGGATGTTCCCAGGGTTTCCTTTCCCGTTCTGGATAGAGGTCCCGGGTTCATTCTCTCTTAAGGACCCTCCCCCTAAAATCCTTATATATTCTATCCCCAATCCCTGATTTCGGTTCGTGTTATCCACGTTTAGTCTCTTAAGGGGTCTGTAAAAGATAAAACGACGAAATAGAAGACAGAATACAGGTTTCATCTTTCGAGATTTGTGGAATGTGTTGTAAACGGTTTTACACAAGGTACTTTGTACTCAAGATGTCCTACAAGTAAGTAAAGTAATAAATAAGTGGTAAGTAATGTACAAAAATAACTCGTCGATGATACTCGGAGGTTATGTGATCCGTGACACGATTCTCACCGATTTTGGTAATACAGAGGTTGAAGAATGTCGTATACAAGATTACTCCCTGAGTCTGTTATTATTTGTGTATTTGTACATCTCATTACCATTCACACAATACACAAAACCACTTTTTACTTTCTCGTACCTTTCTCTGTCTACTACCTCAGGAAGACATTTGTTTGTTCAGTCTTTTTGGAAAGAAAAAAAAAAGTCTTCTGCTATAATTCGTCTCTGGACTTAATTTACTTCCTATCTTGGTCCCTTTAAAGACCCCTTTTACACAAATTCATCCCTTGTCTCATTAACTTTTCCATAATTCTACTCTTGTGTGAGTCGGACAAACCTCGTTTTCTTAAATTACTTACTCCCCTCTTTGTCCTACCTAACTCCATCATCTACACCTCTCCTGTCCCCTTTCTAAGTTTTCATAGTGTCTTTCCTTAAACCTACACTAAACATTTATACTATTACTTTGATAGTTTCCTTTGGTCTCTTTACTATAATTTGTTCACATTGGGGTAGTGATAGACATAACAGTGATTTTGTGTTTGTTCCATGAGATCCATTCTTTACTACTCACGATTCGTCTCTTGATAGTGGAGGGTGTAATACCTATGATATGAAGATAATTATACCGGACTTGAGAGTAATTGTTAAAAACAGTCCCCTTATAGGGTAAAAAAAACTGTGTTTGACACAGAAGTAGACTTTAAGATTGAAGAATTAAACTCCTTGACAAGTGGGTGAAGTAAGATGTCACTTCGTCCTTCAAAAAGATTGACTCACCAATGATGACCTTGAAAGGAAGTACAATCTAAATAAGGTAATAAGGACGGACAGTTCAAGAAACAGGTAAAGACTGACAGTAGGCCTCACAAATAAGAGGGAGAGAGGGTCGAAGTACAGTAAGGATTCTTCTTAGTAAGCTACTTCCTTAGTGCCACGACTAACCTAATTCCAGTTCCTGTGCTGTGACCCTGAGTGACCTCTAGCGAGAGGGTCAACTGTACTCAGATAAACACAAACTGTCATCAAGTGTCTACACTACCACATAAAATACATAGTTGAATTGACCCTTTTTCCCTACAGGTCTATTGTCCACTTTGTAATAAAGACCCACCCAGACGTTCTTACAAAGATCTTCTCTAACCGTGAACTTAGTCATCTGACTCATTTCGTGGGAGTAGACATACCTACCCGTAGTAAGTTGGGTGACTTCCACACTTAACTCGTCTTTGTCTCCTCCTTTCCGATTAAGTGAGAAAGACGAACTGGGTTCTGTGGGTAGAGAAGGACGAGAGTCTGTGACACGAGGGTCAAGTTTAGTACTAATGTAGTAGTCGTTGTTCTAGGAGTCCAGAAGTTTGTGTCTGACTTACTACGGTGGTCTGAAGGATCAAGAAGTCGAACGTCTGTCTCATAGCACCGGGAAGAGTCGGAGGTATACGTGTACTCTGGTAAGAATATTAAATCTATCTATCCATCTAATCTACGTCTATGTGTATATCTCTGATCTTTATCTATCCATCCATCTATCTATCAAGACAAAGGATCGTTCGAGAATGACTGTATCTTCTGATGGTTTACGAATCATTGGACTGTCACAAAGTCAAGTCAACAAGTCAGCACGGGTCGTGAAAAACTGGGGTACCTGACGTCGTACGGTCCGGAGGGACAGGTAGTGGTGGAGGGTCTCGAACGAGTTTGAGTACAGGTAGTTCAACCAGTACGGGAGGTTGGTAGAGTGGGAGACAGCAGGGGAAGAGGAGGACGGAACTTAGAAATCACAAACTGTATAATGTCATTTGTGATCCGGAGGACCCACCGAGTGACCATTTCTTAGGTGGACGGTACGTCCTTTACACCCAAACTAGGGACCCAGTCCTTCTAGGGGACCTCCTCCCGTACCGTTGGGTGAGATCATGAGAACGGATCTTTTAAGGTACCTGTCTCCTCGGACCGTCCGTTCTGTCAGGTACCCCAGTGTTTCTCAACTGACTCACTGACGCGCGTGTGTGCGTGTCGTGTGTTTGTGATTTAATTACAATTGTGATAATAGTAACGACATAACAGAAGATTAGGTATAAAATGGTAGAACGGGTTTCTCCAAAATATTCTACACAAAAGTGTACAGGTCGACTGGAGGATCTAAGATCCTTGTTTTAGTGAAGGTATCAGATGGTCACACATTGATATTTTCTTTTCCAATCTTGACTAGACGATATTGAAGACTCACTTGTGTTCGACTCGGGGACACTGGTATGAAAGGAGAAGGTACACAAGTGTTTAATTGAGGAAATTATTAGATCAGATTTTAGAAAACCATAGTTGTTGTTTGAGTAAGGGACCTCCAAGTACCTTTGGAACGAGGAGGAGACAACTTTAAACCCTACTGTAAATCGACAGAGGTCCGAAGGAAGTAACGAGTAAACCATTTTTTCTTTAGACGGACGTTACGTCCTCTGGGACCAAACTAAGGACCAAGTCCTTCTAGATGGCCTCCTCCCTATCCGAGGGGTGAGGTCATAAGAACCCGAAGGGAACACCGAGTCGACCATTTCTTAGACGGACGTTACATCCTCTGAACCCAAGCTAGGGACCTAACCCTTCTAGTGGACTTCTTCCCTTTCCGAAGGGTGAGGTCGAAAGACCGGATCTCTTAAGGGACCTGACATATCGGGTACCCCAGTGTCTCAGTCTGTGTTGACTCGATGAAAGTAAGTGAAAGTGAATCGAGAAAGGTCAGAAGGTGATGAGAATGGAAAAAGGTACTTAAGAAGGTTTCAAGTAATCACTACAAGTTCCTGGGGTAAGGATTCAGGAGACCCATAAACTCCTCTGGTACTCTGGACTCCACCACCTTCTGTACCCTGAAGAAAGGTTCAGGGAAGAGGATAAAACTCCAAACACGGAGAAGGGGAGTAGTTCTATAGAAGGTGTAACAAGTCCGAATTTAAGAGAGAGGTTAAGGGGGTAGTCATGGTATTTCGGTCAAATAGGGAAGTTTCTAGATGACGGAGGTACTTTTTACTGAAAATCTCGAAAATTCTCGTAGAAGATTTCTGGTGGAAAACCTTCTACTGACAATACGAAAGGAACTGTTTAAAATTGGGAGTCTAGGACGACTTGACTGAGAGGCTCTGTCAGAAGGACAAAGGGACGGTAGAGCAGATATAACAAGAACTAGGACTCAGGAAGAAAGGTAGAAAGACCCACAGAGAAGACGTGACCGTAAGTAGTCTCAAGGGACCGATTGGTGTAACCAAAGAGACCAATGAAGAGGTACCAGAGGTAACGACCTTTTTAAACGTGTCCGTCTTAACGTGAAACCTCTCTAAAAGGTCGGTAACAGTGGGACGTAAAACTTCGGAATCGGGTGTCTAAGTTCGACTGAAAAAAAAAAAGAGAGGTAACAAAATTTACGGGGAAAGGGTAGTAGACTGACAGGGGTCAAAATTGAGGAGTGAGATAGTGGAGAGGGTTCCAAGGGCAGTGAAGGTGAGTTGGTTTATTACGGAAAAACAACCACTCTTAGACCGACTCTTTCAGTCACTGGGTCTACTGAAGGAGGTGGGCGCCTTCTAATTTAAAAGTCTACCCTTTCTGTACTTTAGTAGTTTGTGAGACGAAAATTAAGTTTCTCTGCAAGCCGTACATAGACCTGTCGGTCGCAGGGACAGTGACGTCGATAAATAGAACGACCCCGTCCAAACTGGGCGTGGACTTCACGTAAAAGGTAAACGACACAAACGTAAACGGTCTGCCGGAGGTCACATGTCGTACATCTAAGGTGTTTATGTAATTCCGGTAGGGAGATACGTTTTCGCACCTGTCTAGGTTTGTACCTGTCTAAGTCCAGTCCAGACGTGATCGTTTCGGTTCAAACATCGTCACTTTCCTTTTGTTCCATTAAATTGACCTTTCTATGTCCCTTACCTCAGTTTCACAATTAGACAGAGTAAAAAGAAGTGTCAAAAGAGTCATACGAACCGGATATCACTCAAGTAAAACGCAGGTTGGTTATACTAAAGTTCAACTAAATCAAAATAATAGACATTTTATCCTTACTATTTCAGAAGGGATAGATGGAGTATCCTTATAAAAGAACGAGTTTACTCGACTTCATCACTTTCTCAAACCCTTTCTCTTGATTTTTCACGAATACATAATTTGATTATGTAAAAAATCTTTCGAAAGGGGTTTTCGGTCCTACTGAACAATTCTCGAGAGATACCAGTCTCTTAAGTGTTGTCTTTTTGAATGACGGAACACTCCTCTTATTCCAATTATTTTCGTTCTTATCATAATTTGGGAAACTTCCAGAATATATAAAAAAGATAAGAGTTTTTATTTCGTGAGTTTTGTTATGTACTTGATGTGTTAGTTAATACAAAATGTATTAAATTTCAGATAAATGACCTTCAATTTGTTACACTTAAATAGAACTTACGATTTACTGAAAACTCTCTCTTAACGGTTGAGAGTGGTTTGTGACATACCCTAAGTGGTTTTTGACCCTAAGTAGAGTCTATCCCAACGTTATCGACTTTGAGATATCTATTCATCTATCTAACATCTATCTATTTACCTTGGTAGTTCACTCTTTTTAGACTCGATATAGTCCTTTGAATTTCTTTCGACTCACCGTTCTCATCTCCCCGTTTCCGTCTCCACACAGTTCCACTCCGACTCCCATTTGGCTCTACCTTTTGACGTCCCATTATCTCTCCTCAGATTTAAAATTGGATTCATATTACTTTTCGATATTTGATACCTGACCTTCTTTGTGTTCGACCTCAGTTCTAACGACCCTCTTTACAGTTATTGGAGTCTATACGTCTACTGTGGTGGGAATACCGTCTTTCACTTCTCCTTGAGTTTTCGGAGAACTACTTTCACTTTCTCCTCTCACTTTTTCAACCGAATTTCGAGTTGTAAGTCTTTTGATTCTAGTACCGTAGGCCAGGGTAGTGAAGTACCCTTTATCTACCTCTTTGTCACCTTTGTCACAGTCTGAAATAAAACCCCCCGAGGTTTTAGTGACGTCTACCACTGACGTCGGTACTTTAATTTTCTGCGAATGAGGAACCTTCTTTTCAATACTCGTTGGATCTATCATATAAGTTTTCGTCTCTGTCATGAAACGGCTGATTCCAGGTAGATCAGTTCCGATACCAAAAAGGTCATCAGTACATACCTACACTCTCAACCTGACACTTCTTCCGACTCGTGGTTTCTTAACTACGAAAACTTGACACCACAACCTCTTCTGAGAACTCTCAGGGAACCTGACGTTCCTCTAGGTTGGTCAGGTAAGACTTCCTCTAGTTGGGACCCTAAAGAAACCTTCCTTAATACGATTTCGACTTTGAGGTCATGAAACCGGTCGAGTACGCTTCTCAACTGAGTAACCTTTTCTAAAACTATGACCCTCCCTAACCCCCGTCCTCCTCTTTCCCTGCTGGTTCCTACTCTACCGACCTACCGTAGTACCTGAGCTACCTGCGCTCAGACTCACTTGAGGCCCTCAGCCACTACCTGTCCCTCCAGACCGCACGACGCTAAGTACCCCAACGTTTCTCAGCCTGTACTGACTCACTGACTTGACTTGACTACCCTCCCAAAAATTGTTCGACACTGTTGACACAAATTCTCCTAGTAAAGACGAGACAGTGTTTACCTATTCTCCATCTGGTTTCTTCTTCACCCGTTAGGTGTGACCTGCGTCGACACCAGTAGACGACACTAGTAAAAGTAGTGTAAGAACTTCCAGTACCACCTTCTTCTTTACCCGAAGAAGGTGTCTGTGGGTTTCCCGTCTCAGTCTTTAATATTCTTCGTCTAAGGTTGGGATGGAGATATTGTTTAGTATCAACTGTATGTTACTTTACCTGAAGAAGGTTACTATTATTCGTTGATGGTAACCGACAACATAGTCAACCGATATGGACGTATTGTTCGGTAGAGATTTGGTTCACCGAATTTTGTCGTTGGTAAATAATAAAGAGAACTCAAGTACCCAACCGACCTACCAAGATAAGACACGACCCGACCCAACTAGAATTGACCCGAGAGAGGTCACACTCTACACAGACAGGAGTCAGACAGTCAAACGACTTCCTACCGACCAGATTTTAACGGATCCGACCCCGTTGAGTAGAGAGGACGTACACCGGAGTATAGGAGGTCGTCCTACCGTACCCGAATAAGAATTCCATTAGTGTCCTTTGTTATTTCTCCTTCATTTCTGAGTATTCACGAAGAAGTGTGAAGACGAACGTAGTTCAATCGATTGTAGAGTACCCGGATTGGTTCAGTGTACCGACTCGGGTCTCTGTCTTTCCCTCCCCTGATGCTTTAATCTTAAGTTTTCCCGTACCTATGTCCCTCCCGTAATTAACGCCGGTGGTTATATCAGTTAGATAATGTCAACATAACTTCTACTTACTGGTGAATACTCTATTCTTAGACATCACGTCTGATCTTACGGACTAGAAATATTCAGAACAGTGTGAGTCGTTAAGATGAACCTTCTTGTTTATCCCGTGGGGGCGTACTCTTCGACGTACTTCTTCTCAATTAGGTCTCGGGAACAGTAACGGGTCTCAACAAGTACTAATACATCCTTAATAAAACTTACATAAGGGTCCTGGTTCCTTGACTTCCTGGTAGGTAAGTCTTTCAACTCGTGGTGAGAGAAAGGGACTCTCGATAACAGAGGTCAAGAGACTGTAGTCAGACCCTCTTGTAGGTACCCTGAGGTTATTAGTTCGACGACATAGGAGAATGTTGATCCTATAATTGACTTTTTTTTTTTTACGACGGATTCCTTTAGTGAGATAAAGTCCAGACTTTGAGTGAAGATTTATTTCTATAATTGAGTATTTCTGTCCCCATTCCTAAAACCGGAACGACTTCGACTGAATGACCTTTATTCTCTTTATTTGTGTACGTGTGTGTATCAGTGTGTAAGTGTATTTCATAAGTCTTAGGTCTAAAATTTTCCGGTCTTTATAACTTTTATATTTTATTTTGGTCGGTAATGCCATTGACGTTTATTTCAAACGTAGAACGATCGTTTACACTCGATATTTTTAAGGTTCTAGGACACCAGACCAACTCCCGTTCTGATAAAGGTCTTGAAGTGTGTCTCTGTGTTTGTGGGTATGTTAGGGTATGAGTATTTTGTGTGTGTGTGTGCCGTCGATGTGTAAGTGTATATGTTTTACGTTGCGTCTATATCAGTGTGTGTTTATACGTGTGGTCACAAGTACGAGAGTACGTGTTACTGTGTAAGTAGGTATATCAAAGTGTTTGTATGAGTATTTATTAGTCCGGGTGACGAGGTCTACAGTGGTACCAATTTTATATGCTTTTATATAAACATCGATTTATAGTCTTTAAGGTAAACTTTTGTAGTTGTCTTACCACGAATTTTTATTTTTGTGTGTGTGTCTCCGTCAGTGTACTCACTTCTGTATCCGTTCTACTTTTAGGAACGATAAGTTATTGTATGGTGACCCATATGTCTTTATGTTTTTTTGTCGATGTGTGTGTACGAGTGTTCCGTAGACGTTTGTTCGTGTGTGTGTGTGTGTGCGGATAGGTGGATCCGTGAGAAGTTCCAGTACCTACGAGGGATTAGGGATGGACGGAGGGGTTGAATTGACTCATGGTGAGAAGGAAGAAGAAAACAATCGAGAGGAAGGTAAAGTTCTTTTAGGAGTTAAGAAAGGACAAGATTAGGGAAGCGTGAGAGACGAGGGGCTCGAGAAGTGTACCGACTGGGAGAACCTAGGAAGTCTGGAGTCCAAGTTATGGTGGACAGGTCACCCTGGAAGGAGATGGTGGTGGAGTACATCTGACTAGTGAATTAGGTGGGTGGTACGTGGAACAAACTCAGGATTATCCTGACTCACGTTGAAACTTTAATATGTATATAAACACTCCGACAAATAATAGGTAAAGAGGGAGATCTACCGTTCTTGGTGTAGTTGAAGTGAGTAGGAAATATACGACTCAGATCTTGTCATGGACCGTTTGGTACCAGTGAGTTATCGAAAACGTATGTGTTAACGAACCTTCCTTTGGTTGTTTATTACGTAAAAAATTGACCAATGGAACCCTTTTAAACCCTTTGTCATGTCGAATAGGGTGGGATCTTCGTTTACCAGACCCCGGAAACACATGGTCATGGACTGTCAGTGACTAACTCTCGACAAAGACCTTGCAGGTAGTCCAGACGACAATTTTGTCCGTCTCGTTTACGAGTCCCAAGATCCTCCCTTTCTGGGATCCGTGTCTCTTCGTCTAGGATCGTCAAGTTTCAGTCATTTTCATGTGAATTTCTGATTTCAACTTCACCTCGTGATTATCAAAGAAGATGATCGGAGGTTCGATCTAATGGAATTGTCTACTCTTGGTTGTCTCTCATCCAGAGACCCTTTCTCCTGAAAAAAAATGCCGACACCTACCTACTCATTTGTCCCCTTTATTAAGAAATAGACCGTTGTGACCTCACGGTTTCTCTTACCGTCACAGGTCCGGTTTGTTTCTGTGGTACCGACTAGAATTCGATTCTTACAGAGTACCGTTCAGTTAGGGTTCTCTCCTCTCTACTGATGGCGATTCTATTCTGTAACGTGTGAACCTTTCAGGGTCTGGGAAAACTTATCTTCTGAGAGGTCGACGTTCTACCCTTTAAGACACCAATGCTGTCACAAAACGTTTGTTGGGATTCGGAAACTTTACGTACACGTTTCGTTTTCTCAGTAAACCCCTACCTTTTACATTGTCGGAGTCGACTAGAAAAACTCTGTGTACTACATGACGTATCATTTGGAGTACTGTCCCTTCGTCCGTCGACCTAAACGTCGGAGAAACAAGGGACAGGTAAGGGTAAGTGGGGCACGAGGGTTGTGATCACGAATACGGTTCATATTTCGGTCAAAAAGATTGTGTTTCTCTTTAGTTCAGTGTCAGTAGAACGGTATCCCCTGTCAGTAGTGGTCTCTGTCTCTGATACAGTGGACGAGTCTACAGGGACCCAAACGTCGACTTGATAAGTTTTACGGTTTGAAGATTACTTTAGTACTCGTCCCTCCCTACAAGTGAATACTTTCCAAAGAGACGGGTGTCACTGAGTGGTCCATATTCTCGTTCCGTGACTCCGTAATATTACTTTGAGAGAAAATTTTTGTGTACATTAATTGAGTATTCTAGGTCAAGACCTCCACCTTCTCTGAAAGACCTCTTGGCCGATACTTTACTTACTTTAACCCCGGAGTACCGACCTATAGGGATTTGTTACTGGGTCAAAGGTGGTGGTCATTATTATAGACCGAGAAGGACATTTCCTGAGTGAGACACAGGAGATCTAGTCACCCAGAGGTTCACACCACAGACCTGGTCGTCGTAACCACAGTTGTAGGGGACCCTTGACCGTGTTTACGTTTGAACCGTCCGGTTGAGTCTGGATGGAATCAGTCAAGTCCGACGATATTGTCTTATAGTAGTCTCTGACCTACCGAATTTGTTATCTGTAAATAAAGAGTATCAAGACCTCTGAACCTTCTGGTTTTAGTTCAGTGGTCGTCTAGGACACAGATCCCTACGAGAGAAGACTAAACGTGTGTCGAAAGAAGAGTGACACAGATGTGTTACATCTCTCGTCTGTCTCTCCCTCTCTTCCAAGAGAACGGAGAAGTAAATTCCCATGATTAGGGTAAAAACTCTCGAGGTGAGTGCTGGATCACGATGATGATTCAGTGAAGTCAACACAGGCTGAGAAACGTTGGGATACCTGACATATCGGGTGGTCCGAGGAGACAGGTACAGGGGTACCTGTTCCGGACCTGTTAAGAAGTCCGTTCTTATGACCTCTCTCAACGGCAAAGGAGGACGTCACCTAGAAGGGTTGGGTCCCTAGTTTGGACGTAGGGATCGTAGAGGAGGTAACCGTCCGTCCAAGAAATGGTGATTGTGGTGGATTCAAGGTGGAGTATTCTAGTAGGATACCCCTCTGTCCTAAAGTTGTGTGTTTAAAACCGGAATCCCCTCCCAGTGTTTATAAATCAAGTGTTGTAGATGACTCAGTCTTTGAAACTGTCACCTCGGGTCGATGGGCACACTATTCTTTGGAGGTCCTCCGACACAACCCGTGAGTTCAACCTCTTTGTGACGTGATCTAATCTTCGTCTCGAGAGGTAAAAGGGAGAGGAACAGGGAGGGAAGACATGGTTTATTAGGACAACGGAACCCTCTTGATCCGTCACTCTAGAACAGTTTGAAGGTTCCTACAACGGAAGTTTTACGACATTCACTCAGTCTACTCAAAACAATATTACCTTTTCATAACCGTTGTCCAGACCCCTATTGTCGACGGAGGGGTCTGTGTGTCAACTTACAGGGGACCCGACGTAAAGAGGTTGTTTCTAAAGTCGGAAAATAAAATTATAAAAAAAAAAATAAAAACCGGTGTGGTGTGTCGAACGTCCTAGAAACAAGGGGTCAGTCTATAACTTGGGTACGGGTGACACGGGGGACGTCACCTTTGTATCTAAGAATTGGTGACCTGTTCGGTCCCTTCAGGGTCTAAAATCGGAAAACTTTGACTACTTAAGGAAAGGGAGTTGACAGACTTCAAGAAATGAATCACTATTGAAATAAAATTTATTAATTATATCGTATTGTTTGTGTATCTTCACACGTCTCTAGTGTGTTTTTTCGGAAGGTATTTGGGTACCTTAGTGGTGGTCTAGTTCTTTGTCTGATCTTGGTTGTAGAGATGTCGAACGACGACGTCGATTCAGCGAAGTCAACACAGACTGAGACACGCTGGGGTATCTGCCGTCGGGTGGTCCGAGGGGGTAGGGACCCTGAGAGGTCCGCTCTTGTGACCTCACCCAACGGTAAAGGAAGAGGTTACGTACTCTCACTTTTCACTTTCACTTCAGCGAGACAGCACAGGCTGAGAATCGCTAGGGTACCTGACGTCGGAAGGTCCGAGGGGGTAGGTACCCTAAAAGGTCCGTTCTCATGACCTCACCCCACGGTAACGGAAGAGGCAGATGTCGAATTAGTGAAAATGTAGAAACGGTAGTTAATCAAAATGGAAAAAATACGATTAGAAACACAGACGGAAAAAAGTAAGTAGTAATGTTGACTCTCTAATTGACTTAGATGATTCTCATATTTAAATTTTATTAGGTGTAGAAGCGGTTATGAACCATCGACAGACAGAAAGAGTAAAGTCGGTAAGACCGTCATCACACCTCCATACCACTAAAGTTACACGTAAAACGGTTACCGTTTAATCGTAGAAAAGTATGTTAATAACCGATGAATCTATAGGAGAGAACATTTTTCAAACAAGTTTAAAATACAAGTTCGAGATAAAGGAGAACCCAACAGTTAAATAAAAGAATAACTAAAGATCTTCGTGAAAGATATAAGACCGAATCTCAGGTAACAACTTATGCACATAAAATTTATAGAAAATGTGACAACGAACGTAAAAGTGAGAAAACTACCATATAAAACTATTTGTGTTCAGACTGACATTACTTCTAGTTAAATTTTTTTATAAAATACCTGTCACAAGATAGAAGGAATTCTTTACAATTGAATGATGATCAGTACTTTTATAAGAGTTTAAACAGAAATATTTCAAAATAGTAAAAATGTAAATCTTGATATTACGTAGACTTTAACTAAAAACACATATTACACTCTATCTCATGGTCCAAGTAAAAAAAGGTATACTTATAGGTTATATTAAATAACTTACAGTAGGAAAGGTGTAATGTTACGTCACAGTGGTAACAGTACTTAGTTCACCTGTATATACAAACTTAGACAAATATCTAGAGATAAACAAGAGATAAAACAGAACAGGGTTATGGTATGACGGGATCAATGACATCGTAATTTTATTTAGAAGTACAACTCTCATATTCAGAAGGTTGAAACAAACTAACGGTTAATAAATTGAACCGTTACGACCTGTGAAATATAAAGGTTTATTTACAACCTTAATCGAACAATTAAGACGTATGTGTATAAGAGTGTGCGTGTGTATAAGGTACGTCTGTATGGGTTTTTTGGGCGATTCTAATACTCACTTTAACGTAATTTGGGTATCTGTCAAAAAAATTAACTACAGAAATATGGCGACTTAGAAGGTTACAAGCTCGTACAATTCAGTGAATCCAATAAATGAAGAAAGTAAAAAGACTTGGTACAAAATAACAAAAGATACCCATCCATAACATTTAGAAAACTGAATATGAACCTATAAACTCTCCAGACTACTGTAACATTTGTAACATTTGTGAAATTAAAAAATGAAAAGACAAACAAGTATCACTATCTTTGTATTAACCAAAAATGATAATTGAAAAATAAGTCTCCAGTACGTTTTAGATTAATCATTTATAATGTCATAGAGACATATCATAAAACTAAAAAGATGTACATAGTTATGTAGATACAGTAAATGTACATTACTATCAAAGGAAAAAAAGGTGATTTAGAAATAAGGAGGATAAAGAAAATGGACTGAATGACGAAACCTATCCTTGAGGTCGTGTTAAAACAGATCTATACCGTTATCACCGGTAGGAGTCGAGTAATGGTTAACTTCCCTGTTTTGAAAGTTGTATGGTGATAGTTTATAATACACTATATACGACATTCTTAAAAAAATCGATAATAAATAGTCCAAAACACTTAAAGGAAAACAAGAATCTAACGACTCTCAAAAATATCACTAGTTCATAACTTAAAAAGTTTACGAAAGTGACGTAGATAACTCTACTAGTTTTAAAAAAAGAGAAAATACAGTAGTCACACTATTTATTGTATTAACAAAAAATTACAATTTAGATGAACATAAGAATCTTCTTTATGTTGAAATAGATCTATATTCCAGAAATATATGCTGAACTAAATTAAACGGTTATAAAACAAATCCTAAAAATATGGGTATGTCTTACTAAAAAAATATCGAAGGGAAAACGTATTACAAGAACAGTCCAAAATGACTAGAATATCATAGATATAAAAAGACACATATTAAAAACGTTCATAAACATAATATAACTATAATAAAGAAGGTATTTATCAAAATTCAAATGACCATTTGATTAATCGTGAACTTCTAAAACACACACAACCTTCTAAAATTAACGTTAAATTTATAGAAATAAATGTACACTGATGAGTCTATCAGAGAGGAACCAGTTGAAACTAATAAATACAGTAAGAACTTTAAAAGTATAAAGAAGGGGTAAATTTTTATATATGATCGTATTTCAACACACAAAATAAGAGATATAGACATACTATGTATCATTATAGGAGAAAGGGTGATATTTTAGTACTAAACGTGGAAGTTTAAGAACAGATTAATCGGAACGATCTCTAAACAGATAAAATAAACAGAAAGTCTCTTAGTTAAAACCTCAAAAAAGGATAACATATAAACAAAAGATTAAATAATAAAAAATTAATAAAAGAGATAACGTGTAAGGAACCCAAATTAAAAAAAAGATTGGAAACTATACCTTTGATTTTAGTACTTGAAGATTTAAAAGGAGAAAGAGAATACATCTATATCCTGATATTTAAAGGAAGATGGTGTCGAAATCCATATAAGGGGTACTAAAATATATAGAATAAAAATGATAGTAAGTAAGGTCTTATTATATATTAAAGGTGATATTAAACAAGAAACTAAGTGTCTAAAAAATCTTTAGTTAACAAATTAAGGATTCATAAACTCGTAAAGAGTAAGAGTAAAACAACGAATAAAGATCAAGTTAAAGTGAGACCAGTCTCCTGTACACGAAGTATCAAAATCACGAAATTTAAACCACTTTAAACTAAAACAGGGTTATATGTTACTTGAAATGGTTTATCAGGTACACACTACAATCTTTCGTAAGATAAGTATAAGTTAATAATAAATTAGTTCAGTTAATCCAGATCAGTCAATTCTTTTGATCCGATCGAATACATTTAATCCTATACATATAATTGGTGTAGAAGTAATGTCCATATGGAGAATCCATAGTGTCCAAATCGTTTCACTTATAGTTTTATTTCGTTCAGAGTGGTTGAAAAACCAAAGGGTAACGTATATTTTTCATGCGAAATTTTTCTCAATACGGAAAGGATATGTGATTGTTACTCTTTCATCTTTTTCTTTAATTCCTTTGTTAAGGTAAGTGGTAACGTTGCTCTTCTTATTTTATGAATCCTTATATAGATGGATTTCTTTGATTTCTGGATATATATCTTTTGACATTTTGTGACCACTTTCTTTAGTTCCTACTGTGATTACCTCTTTATATGGTACAAGTACCTATCCTTCTTAGTTATATCACTTTTACTCATATGATGGGTTTCGTTAGATGTCTAAGTTACGTTAGGGATAGTTCGATGGTCGCCATAAAAAGTGTCTCGATCTTGTTTATTAAAGTGTTAAACATACCTTTATGTTTTTTGGAGCTTATCGGTTTCGTTAGAACTCTTTCTTCTTACCTTGACCTCCTTAGTTGGACGGACTGAAGTCCGAGATGATGTTTCGGTGTCAGTAGTTCTGTCATACCATGACCGTGTTTCTGTCTTTATATCTAGTTACCTTGTTTTATCTTTCGGGTCTCTATTTAGGTGTGTGGATACCTGTGGAATAGAAGTTGTTTCCTCCGTTCTTATATGTTACCTCATTTCTGTTAGAAAAATTGTTCACCACGACCCTTTTGACCAGTTGGTGAACATATTCTTACTTTGATCTTGTGAAAGATTATGGTGTGTGTTTTTATTTGAGGTTTACCTAATTTCTAGATTTGTATTCTGGTCTTTGGTATTTCGAGGATCTCCTCTTGTATTCGTTTTGTGAGAGGCTGTATTTAGTGTCGTCCTAGGAGATACTAGGTGGAGGGTCTTATGACCTTTATTTTCGTTTTTATTTGTTTACCCTAGATTAATTTTAATTTTCGAAGACGTGTTGTTTCCTTTGATATTCGTTCCACTTTTCTGTCGGAAACCTTACCCTCTTTTATTATCGTTTACTTCGTTGACTGTTTGTTGATTAGAGTTTTTATATGTTCGTTGAGTACGTCGAGTTAAGGTCTTTTTATTTACTAGGTTAGTTTTTTTACCCGGTTTCTTGATTTATCTGTAAAGAGGTTTCTTCCGTATGTCTACCGATTGTTTGTGTACTTTTCTACGAGTTGTAGTGAGTAGTAGTCTCTTTACGTTTAGTTCTGGTGTTACTTCATCGTAAAGTGTGGTTAGTCTTACCGACACTAGGTTTTCAGATGTTCGTTATTTACGACCTCTCCCACACCTCTTTTCCCTTGGGAGGATGTGACAACCACCCTTACGTTTGATCATGTCGGTGATACCTCTTGTCACACCTCTAAGGAATTTTTTGACCTTTATCTTGACGGAAGACTGGGTCATTAGGGTGATGACCCGTATGTGCGACTCCTTTGGTCTTGACTTTCTCTGTGCACATGGGGTTACAAGTAGCGTCGTAACAAATATTATCGGTCCTATACCTTCCTTGGATCTACAGGTAGTCGTCTACTTACCTATTCTTTCGATACCATGTATATGTGTTACCTCATAATTAGTCGGTAATTTTTCTTATGTAAACTTAATCAAGATTACTCCACCTACTTTGACCTCGACTAATATGTCTCACTTCATTCGGTCTTTCTTTTTGTGGTTATGTCATATGATTGTTTATATATACCTTAAATCTTTCTACCATTACTATTGGGACATACACTCTGTCGTTTTCTCTGTGTCTACATATCTTGTCAGAAAACCTGAGCCACCCTCTCCCTCTCCCACCCTACTAAACCCTCTTACCATAACTTTGTACATATTATGGTACATTCTTTGTTTAGCGGTCAGATCCAAGCTACGTCCTATGTCCTACGAACCCCGACCACGTGACCCTACTGGGTCTCTCTACCATACCCCTCCCTCCACCCTGCCCCCCAAGTCTTAACCCTTGAGTACATGTGGGTACCACCTAAGTACGACCGTTTTGGTTATATCATAACATTTCATTTTATTTCAATTTTTTTTTTTCAATACGAACGTGAATTGACACCAGAGAATGTACATGATATCACAATACGGATTTTTTTACCACGTGTATGTAATGAAATTTTTTTAAAAAAACGATTTTTTACGATTGGTAGTAGACTCGGAGGTCATCCAACATTAGTAAAACGACTACCTCACAGAACGGAGTCATCACCACAGACAACTGACTACTCCCACTACCAACGACTTTCAACCCCACCGACTCCGTTAAAGAATTTTATTCTGTTGTTACAAGTACCGTGGAGGTTTTAATAATGTTATCATTGTAGTTTCTAGTGACTAGTGTCACGTGGTATCGTTTGTATTATTAAAAAATTTCAAGTTTTATGACACTTTTAATCGTTAAGAGTGTTATCATCTGAGTCTACTACCAATCGTAAAAAATCGTTTTCATATATATAAAAAATTATTCCGTACATTAACCAAAAAATCCGTATTATGATGACGTGTGTATTCTCGAAAGGCTACCGAGTCTCCTACTTCTGAGGCGGACATTACGTCCTCTGTGTCCTCTACACCCAAACTAAGGATCCAGGTCTTCTAGGGGACCTCTTCCTTTACCGTTGGGTGAGGTCATAAGAACGGACTTTTTAGGGTACCTGTCTCCTCGGATTGTCCGATGTCAGGTTTGTCAGTGTCTCACCCTGTACTGACTCGTTGATTGACACTTTGTTTAGGTGTTTCCCTCTTTTATGACAGCCTTTTTACCACGGTTGTCTGAACGAACTACGTCCTAACAGTGTTAGGTCCTAAAAAGGTAAACTTTTTTACGTTGTAGACGGTTCACGTTATTTCACTTTGTGTTGTCTTGCTCCATACGGATATTGTCTAAAAAAAGACAAAAAAGAGAGTTAAGACTCTTTTGATATAATTTCAGTGAGTGATACTAATACCAACATAGACAAAATTTATAGAACTTTAATATAATCAATTCGTTTATATTGAATTTTAACAATGTAGTAGGATTACTAAACTGGGAAGGTAGGAATCCTTTACAGACAGAATTCTAGAGCATCGTGATGAAAAGAATTTCATCCAAAACAGAATATATTCCTATTACTAAAATCGATAAAAAACCAATCAATAACGTGACAAAAGAAAAGTTTCGAACACACAGAAGTATAAACTTCGTTTATGAAATATTCGACATATACGAAATTAAAATTTTAAAAGGGAAAATTAACGTCTTAAATACGGTATGTGTAAATTATCTTAATAACTATATAAAACTGGATTGATGTTGTGAAAAATGATAAACAGAAGTCAAAAGGGTAGATAGAATACAAGTGAATAGAGAGGAAAGAACGGAAGAAACCCTGATTAGATCATAAAACATAATAGGGTAAAAGGGGAGTTAACGTAAAAATCGATATGAAAGGAAATGAGAAGAAAATCTTCAATAGGATCTCTAATATTGTAGAAACTTAATAATTAAAATAACTTCAATGATGAAAATAGAGAAGGGTCCATAATACTCTTGGAATCTTATGTTATTAAGATACATATAGAGATAAAGGAAGACGAAATTTCAACGTCACTGTTTTGTGAAAACGGTAAATAAAATATCAGTTATAAATAAATCTACTCGGGTGTATAAAGGAGGAGGACCACAAGAAGTAAGAAAGTATTAAAGGTACTAAAATAGATCTTAATAAATTGGATGACGGATTTCTTTCAGGAAATCGTAAAGAAAATCAAGTATGACTATGTTTAATATAGTTCAAGACAAGTACACTTTTATATAAATAAAGAGGAAACTCAAATTTATTATAAAAAGACATATATCTTAAAATACAACCGTTAATAAAAGAAATGATATTCTTTCAGTAAAAAGGAACAAAGGACGAACGTATTGAAGATTCTTTAGTCAAGATTCATAATAAAAACATAGAAACTTCCGTTATACGGAAAAAGAGGAACCTAACGAGAATGTTAAAAGAAAAGAGAAGTCAAAAATAAAAGTAGTCAAAGTGACACTACGTGGTTCACACCAAAAGAAACCCAAGTGAAAGAACCAATTAATGTATTACAGAAAGTAACGTAAACCTTTAAAAAACCGATAATTAGTGAATTTACAACGAAGACGAGGTAAAACAGAAGAAACTAGAAGACATTAAGGTTGATTTGTATACATAAGTGGTACAGAGTATACTGAGTATGAAGAGACATAAAAAGTAGAAACTATTTAATTATTAAGACTCTAAGTAAAATTGGAAACTTTTTAAGTGTCTATAAGTATCAGAGTGTGTCATAACAAAAGAGAATTACTTCAAACACATTTTACATCTAGGTTACAACTAATCAATTACCAATGAGTTATTTATAATTCAGGGAAGTGGAAAAAGGTGACCATAGGATAACGAGTTATTACGACTACTGTCACCATAAATAGGAAATATTTCTAAAAGGTTCTCTCTTCGTCCTAAAATGTAGAAACTGTATATAATAAAGTTAAAGAAATACAACCAGGACACTCGATGGTAAGATTGTAAGTAAGATCTTTACTTCTCTGACTCCGTAATTCTCTATTTTTCTTGAACTATTCGACCCTCTAAGACCGAGTCCCAGTTAGTACTCCAAAGGTCAGTGTGACAGTAGGGTTGGGGTAGTGGATTTTTTTATTTAAACTTAACGAGGGGGTTTTAAGTCAACTTGGTGTACTTTGACTTCCATATACTGACAAAACTGGATACTTTTACAGTGAAAGTATACCAAAGTTGGATTATATACGAAGGGTCTTATTCAAGACACTGATTTTACCACGTTTTTTTTTTTCGTGTTCTCTCCCCTAAAGTTAGGATGATTTCGTTTTCGAAAAAAAAGAAAAAATTAAAGATAGGTAGAGGAACTACACCATTCTCGGTACCCCCGTTCCGGTCTTGAGTTCTTTCGTTGTAGACCTGCCTCGTCCTCCCTAGTTAAAAAGACACCAGAATATTATTTAATCGTTTACCTCGAAGTTCTCAGACCCTAACTTTTCTGAGGAGAAGGAGTCAGGAATACGGGGGACGAACGAGGGGAGGGGAAGAGAGAGGTCGTAAGACACGGTTAGGTGGAGAAGTCTCAGACCAAGCTCAGGAGATCCCTGAACCTTCTCAGTACAATATAACAGACCTTAAGGGGTCTTTAAAAAAGACCAAAAGTATTATAGAAGTAAAATATTGGTCGGAACACCGATAAAGTCCTAAGTACTCTCTCACTGACTTCTCGGGAATTAAACTCCTTTACCTGGGAGTAATTCTGTCAGGTGTGAGTTTTCTTCGGGGGGTTTCAACTTCGGTGTAACCTTGACCCTGATTGGGTTTATAGGTGTTATCCCCTCTTCAATTCCCGAAGGGACCAAAGAGTCGAGCATTTCTTAGACGGACGTTACGTCCTCTGGGGTTAATCTAAGGACTCATTCCTTCTCTGGGACCTCTTTCTATCTGATGGGTGGGGTCATAAGAACCCGAAGGGACCACCGAGTCTCCCATTTCTAAGGCGGACGTTACACTCTCTGGACCCAAGCTAGGGACCCAACCCTTTTAGAGGACTTCCTCGCGTACCGTTGGGTGAGGTAATAAGAACGAACCTCTTAGGGGTACCTGTTTCCTCGGGCCACCCGATGTCAAACACCCCAGTGTTTCTCAGTCTGTGCTGACTCACTGATTCACGTTGTGTCGTGTTCTCTCTTCACTTCATTTGACAATCTAAGTATCACACCACAATATGTCGTAAATTTCTTCACTCTTTCTAGAGGTTTTGTTTTTTCATGTAACGTCCAGATATACGTTTCACCTAAAACACACACACACACACACACGCACACATTTACTTATCTTTCACAGACCTCCTCTTTATAATTTTACTACTGTTACCAGTAAAGACCCGTCTTTTCAGTTACCCCTTCTTTCAATTCCCCCTGAAACTTTCATTGATATTTCAGACACTCTAATATAAATACAAAGGATCACGTTATATTTTATTTGGTAAGTATTTCAGTATTTTATAAGAAACGTTATCCGAATACTGATTACAATTTTTGATTGGATTAAACTAAAGAGGTTTTCGTCTGTAACTCTATTCCTAAGTCCACGTTGACAAAATGAATCCTTAACTAAGATCTTTAATGGTTATTCTCTCCCTTCTTCACTAGAGTGGTACCCGTTGACGTCACATTAGACGACCCCTGGTGCACGACTTCTCGTAGAGTGGACTCCCAATCCTACTACCCCATAAACGTGTGGTTTAAGGTAGTGAGAGACAATTTCGTACGAAGACTCCTTGTAATTAAGCGACCGTGAAGACTGGACGGTGTGTCGACCTGTTCACTTGGTAGTGTCTATCTCTTTTCGGAATACATTTCTTTATTCCCCCGACCGTCAACCTTCAGCCCGACCGTGCGTACGTTCACCATTCTTGGTCCCTTAAACTTGTTCTTCGGTTGTTGTAGATGTTCTCGATATCGATATAGGGGACAAGTCCGTCGGAGACTCCAAGAGACCTATAGACTCCACGCACAATGGAAAGTTTCCTCTCCGTGGAGAGTCTCTTCAAGGGTTGTCACGAGTATCGATCTCAAAGTGTACTGAGTGTAAAGACGGATCCTTTTGAGTCGGTCGGGTAGAGGGTCTGAAAGTGTCTTTCGGTGTGTCCGAGTCGAAGGGGAGGTCCTTTCTTGTAAGAGAGTAGAAGTCCGTAACCGTTGTCTGCTCAAATTACCGTTTTGGTTATTTGTGGTTCGTAGTGAAAGATGTCCTGAGTCGGGAGGTTCCCTGGTATATTCTACCACTAATCTTTGGATCTAAGTTTGGTTTGAAAAGGATACACATATTATGTGTGTCCAGGGAGGGAGAAATTCGCAGTCGATATTTTAAACTTTTTACCCTTCCAGATGGGGTCACCGTACGACGTTAAGTGCCCCAGCGTTTCTCAGTCTGTGCTGACTCGCTGACTTGACTTGACTTGACTTGAGGTATCCGAGGACACTGTACGCGTATGGAAAAGTCTTTCGTGGGTATTTCGGGACTCGTGTTAGGAACCGTGTCTCAATTATGAGTTGTTTACGTCGTCCAGGTCTTTCATCTTAAAGTTTTTAATTAAAGTGTGGACGACAAAAGAATTGAAACGAGACCCTTGGTACTCTTTCTTTTTCTCCTTTGGAGTACAGAGGAACTCGTCGTCGTTATACAGGAGTACTTAGTGCTCCAATACTCAGAAGTCTGTCCTTTAACTCAGGGACCCCTGAACCTCTCAGACGCGGTCCTTATGTCTCCACCTCGGGCTTCCTCTTTTGACGAACCTTCTCCCCTGTCAGACACTGATATTGAAGTCCGTCGTCCTTTTGTAGGAGGATCGGGGAGCGTAGGACCAGGGTGATTATACTCACGTCGTTTGGGCAAAGATAACTGGTCGGAACGAGACTAAATTTAAAGTTTGTTGGGTGCCAAAATAAGGTGGGGGCAGGGGTGGGGGGCGTGGGCAAGTGGGGGGGTGGGGGTGGGGCGTGGTAGAGACTCTTGATTGGTAAATACCTAAAATGTCCGGAGCCTCGGGAGTCGAGTTGTGTGAGCTAAACGTGTTAGAAACGTATTCCTTTTTCCGTCAGCTACGTTTGACTTAATTAACATTAACTGGTATTATACGAATGTCTTTACGGTACCTCAAAAGTAATCATCTATTCGGGGTTTCATACACGGCTACTAAATGTAGACGTTCTTGTGTGACGCACCGGTGTCAATTAATGCTCTGGACGGTGCCCTCCACGAAGTAGTTTGGGACCGTCTCCGGAAGGTTCCCGGTCCCTGTGGAGGTCCCTGGCTGTGTAGAACTGGAGTGAAGGCCACTTCCCGAAACTTCAGTGACGGACCCTTCCGTCTCGGTTCGACCGAGACACCCCTGGTCGGACCCAGGAGGAACGACGGGGTCGGAGTCACAGGGAGACGGAGGAGGGAGTCTCAACGGTCAGGGGGGGTGGGGTAGGGTCCTAAGGGTCCACCGAGTCGTCATTTCTTAGAAGGACGGTCACGTCCTCTGGCGTTCTCTGTACCCAAACTAGGAACTCAACCCTTCTAGGGGACTTCCTCCTTTACCGTTTGATGAGGATGTAAGAACGGACTTTTCAGAGTATCTGACTTTTCGGACCGTTCGATATCAAGTACCCCAGTGTTTCTCAGTCTGTACTGACTCGTTGATTGACTCGTCTGTAATTGTGAGACAACACATCGTTCTTTGACTTCTAATTTTCCAATGACCAGAAAGGGTTCTAGTGTGTCGACGATTCACCAACTCGCTTCTAACCTTAGTTCTAGACGGACAGACTGGTTACCACACGAGAAGTACTCATTTCTTTTCGGTGCGTCGTTACTTCTGGGTCGGATCGGTTTTAATTTATTTATTTTGTTAAAATTTATAAAAAAATTTTCTACAAGTGCAAAAGGGGTGGAAAGACCTTTCTTCATGTCTCTAGTGGAGGTTTCGTCAGACAGTTAGCTTCAAATTAAGGTTAGTTTTGGGTTTACCTTTACAAGGCGTGGTTTACCATATATGTACGGTTGTAAGTATCCATGTTGAACTCCCTGAGGGGAGCTTGTGAGTCAACCATCTCCAATCTGACCGATACATTAACCACCCCGGGTGACGTTTTACGTCTCGGGATGAAAATAAAAATTAATAATTCTTAAAGTTCTACCACTGTCGTCTTTTAATTCGGTTTGTTCCCCTCTTTAGACTTGTTTCCCTGGAAACACTGTCGGGTCCAGTGTACGGGTCCTTCGGTCAAGGAGATTCTGGATTCCAGTCCTCCCTGTCGATCGTACACTATCTTTGTAAGTCCCGACTGTCATTGTTTAACTCTACCTCTGGGATAAAGGGGTTTCCGCTTCATCTGAATAAACGACACTTACTCCCTGACCTCATCCTCTTCCCTGTCTTTTTTCCATTTGCCCGGACATTTTCGGGTCCCCAGAAGTCTTTTTATCAGTTAGTCATCACGTATCCCGCGGGGACCGACGAGTCGAGTATTTCTTAGACGGACGTTACGTCCTCTGGGACCAAGTTAAGGACCCAGTCCTTCAAGGGGACCTATTTCCTATCCGATGTGTGAGGTCATAAGAACCCGAAGGGACCACCGAGTCTTCCATTTCTTAGACGGGCCGTTACGTCTTCTTGACCTAAGCTAGGGACCCAACCCTTCTAGGGGACCCCCTCTCGTACGTTGGGCGAGGTCATAAGAACGGACCTTTTAAGATGTCTCCTCCGACCGTCCGATGTCAGGTACCCCAGTGTTTCGTAGTTTGTACGGACTCGTTGATTCGTGTCGTGTCGTGTCATTAGTAGGAAAAGAGACTTTTATACACTTACGGGGCACTTCTGTCTACATCGTCGCTACTCGACCTCGTGGAAACTCTCGGTCCGTCGTAAACTAATATGTGGCGCCGTATGGGCAGTAGATGGTCGGCGGGACTTGTTGGTAATAAACGAATAAGGTCCCGAGGGATCGACAAGAGATTTTAGTTTTGAAGCGATTATTGGTATAAATCCTAACTTGTTCGTGAACCATAAAGGGGTCCTGAAGTGTTCGTCATTAATCAATTAAGTCACATGAACTTCTTTTCCACGTTCAGACGTTTTCGGTCCGTGGAAAGGACAAGCATCACATCCCTCTCCCAGGAATGTGGTCTATAGTCTCCGGACCTTCACAGTCCAGCATATGTTACATGCTAACACACACAGAAAGACAGACAGACAATACACTTATTCACACGGATACTAACACATATACGAACATACATTCCAACACTGTACACACACTTACGTACACATACACACATGTACACGTGCGTACACAAACCTTTACAGACGTAACTCAGGAATATCCCTGTAGACCCGGGTTTTCTGCTTTATTAGTGTCGTAACTTCTTCCTCGAATTCTATATCTGAGTCTTTCAGACTCCTGGGTCCAGGTCGGCGGATCACCAATAGGTTTGAACAAGTGCAGTCGAGGGGGAGAATCAAAGGAGTAGGCATTACCTTCTCATGGAAGAAGAGAGTCCTCACTTCTAATTTATTTTCAGGATGACGTTTCAGTCTTGGGTAGTCACAGAGTTGAGAGGCAGAAGATGAAAGAGTAGGTAAGGTAAGGACCTGTCGTTTGGGACAGAGTCAGAGGTCCAGACAAGTCGTAATACACTCCTCTCTCTCTCCTCCTCCTCCATTCCTTTCGACTTCTCCACCTTCTCATACCTCACTCACCTAACGACCTTTGTATTTCAAAGGGAGTCACGTTCCTTTTGTCATCCGCAAATATCTCGATTCTGACTACCACGAGTAAACGTTTGGCTTTGAATGCTGGAAATGCAGTGAATGGATTCATAATGGTCTAGGGTGTCGACGGCACCACTCGGTGTCACTCGTTGTCGTCGGAAATAGTCAACTCGTGCACACTTCAGTCCAAGTAAACTTCTTTTGTCACTGGTAAATTTAGCGACGATAGAAGGTACCACCGAGTCTACCATTTCTTAGACGGACACTACGTTCTCTGGGCCCAAGTTAAGGACCCAGTCCTTCTAGGGGACCTCTTTCCTTACCGTTGGATGAGGTCATAGGAACGGATCTCTTAAATTACCTTTCTCATCGAAGAGTCCGATGTCGGGTACCCTCAACGTTTCTCAGTCTGTTCTGACTCGGTTATTGAGAAACTGAAAAGTGATAGCGGGTGGTGGAGGACACACAAGTCAAGATGACCCGGCCGTACGGACTACTACTTCTTTTAGTAACTCTGACCACACCTTCCTTCCCACAAGTGTATATAGAAGATTAAAAGAACTTTACACATGTTTGGTCGTAAGGTTGGTATCTGATATTGACGTCGTCTGTGATTTGTTACTTTCATCTCGTATCATAGATAGGATTAATAACCAAGACTAACAATTTCTTAAATGGGTATACGGACTCGTGACCAGTATGAGTGGTTGTCCATGTTAAAGAGATTATTTCCCTGGACGTACAAATACATGATTTAAAATATTTACAGCGTAATGTTTTTATTTTTTCTTGGAATGTATAGTAAGGACGAGACATAAAGAACGGAGTCATTTTTCTAAGAAGGTAAAGTGAACGATAATTCTTTTAGAATATAGAAATTACGTCAGACAACGACAGAAGGACAGTTAGTGACAGAAGTGCATCGATGTAGGGTCGTAGAAAATCAGTCTAACTGTGTAAGTCTCTGAACCGGTGTTCCATTCATTCTCTTGGTCTGAAGTTTAACTCTAGACACCAGGTTACAACTAAGGACCTGGGGTAAGTCCCCAGAAATAACCGAATTTCGTTTTACACGACCTTTCTAGGACTTTATCCCTACCGGTCTGTTTCTCTGGGACGTAGAGTCGGAAACAGAAGGGGTTCGGGGAGACGAGGTTTACTGACTTGGGTGGTCGAGACTCTCGACTTTTGTCTATCTGGTAGAGACCCACCCATACTAAGTTGTGTTCACTAAAATTCTGGACTCTTTCTGAATGGGACGTGTCAGTGGGACCGTAAGCCTTTCCTCCAACTATGATCACTAGTTACTGATTGTCACTCGTCTAGTCGATTCTTCTGTTTTAGAACCCAAGTCTTAATCCGTGTTTGAACGGACAATAAATCTCATATTTTTATTCAATGTTGTGTGATGTAAAAAATTTTTCACTGTCTATCGTGGTTGTAATGTTTTAAGACCTTTTATTGTATTCTAAACATAATTTATCGTGTGTCTACGTTGTGATATTATTAAGAATTGAAACCGACCGACGTATAAGAAACTAGAGGAAAAGTATACAACTACTCATACATTATTCAAGACACCCTTTTTTTGTTTCACCTGAGTCTGAAAGACGTAATAAAAGTGGGAGAGTACCACGTCACTTTGACCCAATAAGAAAGTCGAAATGACTAAAGAATCTTTACGGTGGTTTTTAAAAACCTAACAACTATTTAGACTCTTAAGAGGATAGTTCCAATAAAAGATATACTAGATACTTTAAAATCCTTAGAAGTTTTCAAAAGGACATGTTGTTCATTTCACGATAAACTTACTCGTTGTAGGTACCTCGCCCTGAAACCGCCTTTTCTTTCGGTTCGTTTGGTCTCCGAGGCTTTGCTTCACAGTGACCGAAGAGTCACTTGAGGGTAGACTAATGGAATGTTCCAGGACGGAACTGTCGGGAACCAATAGACAAGGTTGAGTAACGAACGGTGTAGGGAGAAACAAGTCAGAAGAGGTCGGTGAGTCGGAAACACAAAAGTGGATTACAAGTACGAAAAAAAAAAAAAAAAGGGGTAATAGTCTGGAAACGTGTCCGACACGGGGGACGGACCTCAAGGAAGGGATGATGCATTAAGAAGTAAAGTGACTAAGGAAGTCTAGGAGGAAGTCAGAGGTAGTAGTAAGTGAAGACTTACAGAAGGGAGGGATGTAGTTTAGGAGATAAAAATAATTGGGGTACGTGGAGAGAGAGTTTTATTGTCTGAGTTCAAATGTACAACAAGACCTTAATAAATTGAGTGGGCAGACAGAGAGGATTCTCTAGAGATCCTCTCACCCTCGGTACAAATGAAAACAAGGACGTAACACTAGGGTCACGAAGTATGTGTCAGACCTAGTATCACCCCCGAATTGTTTATAAATGACTAGTGGAGACCTATTGATTTCCTCTTCTCTGTATGCAACTTTAACTGGTCACCACAGGAAAGAGTGACGTTCTTTTCGTTAACTCTTTTATTTCGAACCAAAGGGAAACCGAAGCAAAGTGGACTCAGTTGACTGACGGACAACCACCTAGAGTCTATAGGTCGGTCGGAGATACTTTTATAGAAGTAGGATTTTGTACGGAAGACGTGAAACTCTTTGGTGTCCACAACGATATTTATGGTCTCTTTTGGTTTTAGACTTCAGACTCCACTTTTCTTTATACCTACTTTACAAATTATTTTATCAAGTCCTTTCCTATGTCTACATCGTATCGAATCTCCTCTTCAACTCCAACCCGTCGACACAAAAGGTTTTTCTAGTTTATAGGAGAGAGGATGGAACTCTGCGACCGGATTTGAAGTGTGGTCTCGTACGAAACATCTACTCAGAATCGGACAGACATACCACCCTCGTACCTGAAGACTTTTCCGGAGGAGGAGACCAGAGAGTCGGGTGTAAAGGTGGTGATCTCTATTGAAAGAAAACCAATCTGTAGCATGAACTTCTCAAAATCTGGGACTGAAAAGACCGAGGTATGTTGAAGACCCTACCCCGGGTCGGAAAAGAATAAGTCGTGGATTCGTTTCGATTATTCTTCTTCCTGAGTCGGGTGGTTATCCACCCTTGACTTTAATATAGTGATAGGTAACTAAAGTTTAATGTACTCTGGGTCTGTAGATGAACGGGAAATTGATCATAGAAGAAGACTACTTCTGACCAATCACCCAAAGTTTAACGTACGGTTGAAACAATGAACAGTCCCCACTATAAACTTTCCCTAAGGTACAACTCATCCGAGTTTCAGCACAAACTAATCGTTACAGACAAGGCTAGTTCCCTTTCCCACCATTACCGGGTGTACAGTGTATAAACCAAAGGAACAAAATTGAGGATTTTAAACCAGGTTCCGAATACTGACCCAAAATCGGGTTGCAATTGAATTCAAAGAGGTCTCCGTCTTTCAGACGGGACTTAGGTTAACTGTACGATATTATATTATAAAGTGTTCACAACGGAACTGGATCAAAACTTTAGTACCGATTTTTGAAAGTTAAGGGGAAGTACCCATCAAACGATTCGGAGATGTACTTCACTTAATTTTTCGTCTCTGTAATGAAACGGTTGTTTAAAGGTATATCAGTTTCGTTACCAAAAAGGTCATCAGTACATGACTACACTCTCAACCTGGTATTTCTTCCGACTCGTTATTTCTTAACTACGAAATCTTAACACCACGACCTCTGCTGTGAACTCTCAACGAACCTGTCGTTTCTTTATTTTGGTCAGTTAGGATTTTAGTTGGGACTTATAAGTAATCTTCTTGACTACGGCTTCGACTTCGAGATCATGAAACTGGTGGACCACACTTCTCGACTGAGTAACCTCTTCTGGACTACGACCCTTTCTGACTCCCGTCCTCTTCTTCCCTCGTTGCTTCCTACTCCACCAACCTACCGTAGTGACTGAGTCACCTGTACTCAAACTCGTTCGAGGTCCTCTTCCACTTCCTGTCCCTTTGGACCACACGACGTCAAATGTCCCAACGTTTCTCAGTTTGCGTTGAATCGTTGACTTGTCATTGTTCTTGATGTGGTTGGGACAGAGAATGACCCCAGGTCCCAGTCTACGGGTTGATCGATCCCTGTCAGGGATTCGGGTCCACGGGGACATTAATGAGTTGTCTAGGTTAGAGGTCCTTCGAAAGTTTTAGGTGAGGCGAACAGTACGTATTCGGGGAGGATGTCGAGGTCGAACGACACTGAAACGGGGGTACACATTAGGGGGCACACAGGGATGTACCTTCGGAAGAGAAGAAAAGAATAAACCTCGGTATTTATTGTTTCTCAAGTGGAAAGTAGATAGACTCACAATCCCACAACACAGACAATAGGTTTCTTAGAAATCTAGAATATTTTGTGTACAGGTTACCGAAACAGGACGGACCGGTGACAGTAGGGAATACTTGATTTGAGGGTGAAGGTTTTCGGGGTGAGGGTCCTTGTTGACACGTAAATAAATTATAACGTTTCGAGAAAGAACGACCCCTACTAAAGAGTTCGGAGGACGAGTCGGAGACTCTTCAATAAAATCGATTTTGAGATCTAAAGAAGGTGAAGACCGTACACTCCCACAACAAACCCCACACCCCAGACGTCTTCGGGATCCTCCAGGGTGAAACATAGACTCCATGGAAGAGGGGTCAACCTCTTGAGACCGGATGTCTATCGATGTCTCGGGAGATTCCTACGTTGGGAGTTTTATGGACGTCCTATCTGATACCGTTTCGTTCCTTTGAGGTAAGGTAGAACAATCTAAACATTTATGAGAAGAAAAAGAAGGAAGTAGAATAGACGGAGGGTCCACTCGAACGAAGGGCTCTTCCTCCAGTACAGTGTGAAAGAAAGAGTTTGCACAGGAATTCTGTCTGAAAGGTGAGTCTGATTTCCTACTTTTGGAATGTTGGTGCTGTACCAGTTAAGACTCTTTGATGGATCTTAAGTCTTTGCCACCTTTCAAGATAACCCTATGGGTCCTATCTAAACACGATAACCCTTCCGTCTGTCCCCCGTACTCCTTCCCGGTCACCGACCCTCGTCTGTCTGTCAGGAGACTAGAACTCCCCGTCTCTTGGAGGTCCTTTTAAGTTTTATCCCCTTAAAGAGAGTTTAAAGATTACTCCTTTAAAATAGTCACCGTTAATTTTGACTCAAGGGACTCTACGTAGTGTGACCCTCCTACCGAAGATACAGGAGTTCGGTAGAATTACCATCTAAATGTCAAACCAGACCAATGTCGTCTGGTTTTACCTCTCTCAGATCCTGTATATATCACGTTTCTGAAACAGTTTCTTGGTTCTTGAGACTAGGATTTTTTCTCTACTAGACACGAGTCCTTCTTTCCTTAATCTCTTCGGAGAATAAAAGTCTACTACTATTCTCGATTGTAGATGTCTTCCACCCGGACTCGGTATGTGAAATAAAGAACTCGAAGTGTGGCTACATGGAGCATCCCATCCACGATGGTAATACGAGTGACTTGGTTACTCCTTTGGTTTCAAGTCTCAACACTTCGTTGAATTCGAGTGTATCGTTATAGGTGGTCCCAGTCCTAGGTTTGGGTCTGGTTGGACCGTGTTTTTCGTTCAGAGAATCGGTGACGGGATAATATGTTTCTTGTCCACAGGTAGCAATACGTTTTTGACGTAGTCTAGGTGTTAGACCGGAGGTCACCCCAGAGGAGGTCACTCTGACGGACCTGAAGTCAAGGAGTTCAGGGATAGTCGTTGTACCTTCCTTGGAGTCATTGTCGACGGCACGACTAGATGTCTTGTACCTTACTAGTTGGAAATCCTGTGTAAAAATGTAGTTTTGGTCTCTTTTCACACGTGAAAATAAACCTAATGTGATCTTCCCTCCGAAGGGACCACTGGGTCTACCATTTCTTAGACGGACGTTACGTCCTCTGGACCCGAACTAGGGACGTAGGTCTTCTAGGGGACCTCTCCCCTTACCGTTGAGTGAAGTCATAAGAACGGACCTCTTAGGGTACCTGTCTCCTTGGACCCTCCGATGTCAGGTACCCCAGTGTCTTTCAGTCTGTTCTGACTCACTGATTGTGAGTCTTCGTCTGGTCCTCTATTTCTAAGCTCATGTCCGTCAAATAAACTCTCTATTAGGGTCTTTTACTCATTCTGATCCTCTTTCACTCTACCCCCTCTTTTTTGTCGGTCATTCACATCCAAAAGTTCGTTCAAAGGTGCCACCCATTGACCTCGAAGTATTAAGACCTCTTGAATCCCCAGGTACATCTTGTACGACAGAACAACTAAACTAAACCTTGGCACTTCTGTAAAATATATTAATATTGTGTTACAATATTTATTAAAATATCTAGTCACCCACAATAAATACATAATTCAATATTAAAAGTCAACGTTAAAATTTCCGTTAGGAATAATTTTTATCTGTTTAATTCGTTTATGTAGATGCATAACTCGATCACCATGTTAGTGTTAGTGTGTCTATCTTGATACAGTTCACTAAAATTCTATATGTCATTAGTCTGAGAAGTAGGGGACACCCTATATGGGTCGGATTCGCTTAAATTTTTTATTTTATTTTAAACCCATATAAGTTATTAGTGCGGTAACCACTTTCGCAATAAGACCCTGTCAACTCAACCATATTTTGTGCACACAAACGGAAACCCTTGACCTTATAATAAGTTGTTTTCTTTATCCTTTACGTCTATATTCAAGTTTTTTCCACTCATTTTTATTACAGTAAAGAATCTAGGTTCAAAGTCACTTTCGAGTTCTACATAAAAGGTAAATTTTCATACAATACGGGTTGTACGGAAGTGGCTTTTCGGAAACTTTGGTACCATTTGGGTTATCGTTACTTGTGGAACTTTGGGTTTAACACCCACAGATTTACAGTAAGAGGTGACTTTCTTTGTTCCTGACAGATCAAACCTTCTCTTTGGTATGTTCTACTCAGACCTGATATAGTACTTTGGTCTGTCGTTCTTTGATACCTTTTAGTGCGTCAGTACAGTCTTCCTGAGTCTTCACTTGAATTTCGCAACAGGCGTTCTCTTAAACTAGAGTCACTCTCTTGTTGACACTGCCCAACTTTAGGTAGGTTATGAAAGTTTAGGTACGTACGTTTTACTCTCAGTATTGTTTTATTCGAGTGACCACAGGGTGTAACTTACGACCTCTTGGTCGAGTAATAAAACTTTTGATCTTTTTTTTCCCTTTCTTTACGCTAGTAATTGAACAGAAAGGGTATATTTGAGATAGAAACCTGTTATTTATCAATTACTCTTCTTCGAAAAGAAATTTTTCTCTAAGTCTTTTACTTACTCTTTCTTACTACCCCAATTTTCATAACAACTAATTTTGCTAGTAACCACCAACGATGGTAGTCTTCTCAGTTGGTCTGAAAGATTATAAGTCATGTGACATGGTACTTCATACTTCATACAGACGGTTTTTGGTTTTGGACTTAGACTAGTCTTAAGATCTAGATTGAAGATTAAATGTCCTTTTTGGTCCCCCGTTTCCTTGTAGTACAATTTGGTGTGGTGATTTTACGTTTGTCGTTTTACGTCTGCCACTCCTTAAGAAATTCTGTTTGTTGGGTCAAAAAAAAAAAAAAAATTGTTCATTTAGAGTTCCCCTTTTTTTATCCAGTTTTCTCTGAATTTTATGGATACTTAATTAACGTTATATATCTGGTATAAAACTATGACTAAGTTTGTTTGTTTAATGAAAGTTTTAATATATTATTCCAATCCCTTAAACTCGTCTAATCTATTATTTCTTACCAATTATATAAACCTATACTAGTTTCACAAAACAAATAAAAATTCTTTGTTAGACATAGAATTTCTATATATATGACTTCGTAAATCTCTCCTTTATTATAAATCTCAAACGAAGTTTTATTATGTTCCTCCTCTCTCCTTCACACATCTCGAATGTATTTTTGTTCTAACCCGTGATCAATTATTAAAAAATTCGTCTCGTTTCCCACGTACCTATCTCCACACAATATGTTAGGACGGAGGGACTAAAGACGAATTATAAAAAGTAGTATGTTAAATTTCAAGGTGTGTGTGTAATTTTTAATTATAGACACCGGTTAAAACGAGGTCTCTTCTTTCCCACCTCGACTCGATCCGTCTGCGTTCAGACCTCGTTCGTCTCAACCAGGTCCCGTAGGAAACGTAGACGTCTCCGAGAGTGTCTCGGTGTTCTCCTACTTGAGTTGTCGGACTTGAAACCGTAGTTCGTCCAGTAGGTCGAGGTAATGAATCAACGTGTCTCCACGAGGTCACAGGAGTGGACTACTTACCCTTAGTGTCATCATCGGGGGAACGGGTCCTATTTCTCCGAGTCTACTCGACTACGTACCTCCTACGAATCGTTTCGGGAATGGCGTGTTAATTGATAACTGTATTAATAGAAGTAGAAGGGACATTCGATGGTACTTGGTTCACCTATAACGACCGTGTCATTGAGTATCCTTGGTGTCGACCACCGGGTCTGAGGTCTGGACAGATGTAGAGAGGAGTCAGTAGGAACCGTCGAAGACCAATATCGTCGGTTGACCTCGCTAGTAGAGTTTAGGGGCAAAAGGTCTCGGAAGTGAGAGGGGGTAAGGAAGTGAAAGAGAGAACGAGGGAGAGACAAAAAAGGAGGTAGGAAAGAAGAAAGGAAGAAAGAGGTTTCGTCGTGAAAGGTTCACTGTTCACTTCGTTATTAGATTCGTTATTAAATTGAGGAACGAAGGATGAATTTTTAGGGGATTAATGACCCATTACCCAGGCGTCTCCGTAAACCCGACCCACTCGAGTCGGGACGTCCGTGTCGATATCAAGTAGACAGACGAGGGATTATCGTGAGATTTCAAGTGGGAATATTTGTACAGTGACTCGGACATTAACTCACTGACCAGTAATCCAAGGTGCTCGTCATGGACACCCAGTGGCTAGTGAGTCTCCACTACCTAGAAAGAGGTTATGGAGACGACCCGATCGGTGTCTCGAGAGATAGTGGAGCCTCGTCTCGTAATGAGATGTCTTTCAGATGTCGCCCGGGGCCACCCGACGGAATTGGAACCTGAACGCACACCTTCCCGGTCTGTCTCCTCTCCCATCCCATCCTTGTATGTCCGAGGACGAAGAGAGTGACTGAGAGGGTCTTCGGACAGGACCCTACCAGAATATCCTCTGCGACTTCGTTTTTCTGTGGTACTCCGTTATTCCTAAGTCACGTTCTTATTAACGAGACACCTCAATTTCAGCTAAACTCTCGTCTCCGTAACAACATTCTGTTCCTTTTTTCCTAACCTCGAAACACAATGATCTAAATCGAATTGTATGGTCTTTGTAGACAGTGGACACTCGACACGAGGGAACTCATTCAGCGAACTGGAGAGACAAGGAGCTAAAGGAGTAAGTTCCTTATCTTACAAAGGGAAGATCCTAACACGACTTCTAATAGACTCTATTATATATAGCTTCACAAAAAGTCTCAGGTCGTGAACCCTCCGTAAGTTGTTCATAATCAAGTAAGATTTATTTGGATAAAAAGGACTTTCTTTCACTTCAGCGAGTCAGTACAGGTCAAGAAACGTTGGGGTATTTGGCATCGGATGATCCGAGGAGGTAGGTACCCTAAAAGGTCCGTTCTCATGACCTCACCCCACGGTAAAGGAAGAGGTAAAAAGGACTCTAAGGGAGTTTTTACGAGAAAACAGAAAAACTACTACTACCTCTGTAGCTTGTATCATCGATTCCGAGACTGCGATCCGACTAATCTTAGTTTAAGACTGAGATGGGGGAGTTAGCGTCACACTGGGATCTGTTCAATGAATTGGAGAGACTCGAAGTCGAAGGAGGAAGTATTTTTCTTAAAATTGTCATCGGTCGTCGATGGAGTTTCTTAAGGATATCCCTAATTTACTTTCGTATGTGTATTTAATGATTGGTATCAACTTTCAGTAGAAAGTTATTTATGACCGACAAAGTGCTCCGGGTACAAATCCCTTTACTTCCCCGTTTTGTTGAAATAAGGTCGGGGTATTAATTTATAGTATAGGACTTGAAAGTTTACAGTTTCTTTAAGTTGCAAAATTGTAAAATTTAGATAGAGGTTAATATGACTGGAGTTTCTCAAGGGGTCGGGTAACCACCTTTATTCGGAACTCCTTCTCTTGTCGATTAAATCTTAATTTAGTCAGAGAACAAAGGACGGTCTGACTCACAATGTCTCACCTTTAGGGTGTCCTCCTCCTTCTCCCTCGACGACTCCTCTCTTCCGAGGTCATCTCTACCCCGATAAGACTCGACATTCCTGTTGTCCCGTCCTACCACCATCGCTACCCGACCCCCTCCCTCGTAGGCCTACCCTGGCTACTCCCATTTTTAGGTGTCCGTCCCTGTACCCCCGTACTCCTCAGATCGGACGACTCACGGGGGTTGGGGTCTCAAACACGATGCTTCCTCATTTATCCATTAAGTTGTTTGGTTTTGACAAAGGACTTTCGGATAAGACACTGCTCGTAATTTAATTTGTAAAGTAACCAAGCGTATACTTGGGACATATCCGACCTGAGTGTAAAAATCAGGTGCGACGACGTGTGAGATTGGTGGTAATCTGTGGTTCAGACCTAAGAGGTCGACTTCTGTTCTACCGGGACGGGTCACTGGGTAGGAAATCGAACCCGTCGTAAATGTGGAAGTAGGTGAGTGGTTGTAGAGGATATAAAGTGAAACGAAAATAGTACAATATGATAACTCACGTCTCTGTAGTGAAACGGTTGTTTCCAGGTAGATCAGTTTCAACACCAAAAAGGTCGACAGTACATACCTACACTCGACCTGGTATATCTTCCGACTCGTTGATTCTTAACTACGAAAACTTAACACCACGACCTCTTCTGAACTCTCAGGGAACCGACGTTTCTCTAGTTCGGTCAGTCAGGATTTTATTTGGGACTTATAAACAACCTTCCTGACTACGACTTCGACTTCGAGGTTATGAAACCGGTGGACTACACTTCTCAGTTGAGTCACCCTTTATGGACTACGACCTTTTCTAACTCCCGTCCTCTTCCCCCACTGTTTCCTATTCTACCAACCTACCGTGGTGGTTGAGTTACCTGTACTTAAACTCGTTTGAGACCCTCTATCACTTCCTGTCCTTTCGGACCACACGACGTCAGGTACCCCAGCGTTTCTCCGCCTGTGCTGAATCGCTGACTTGTGTTGTTGTTATGTATATAGGGGAGTGAGAACTCGGAGGGAGGTTAAGATTCTTCGTGTCGAAAGTCCTTTCACTTCGTTGACTCCGTTTCTACTATTATAAAGCCGTAAGAGTTGTTCCGTCTCGAAGGTAAAGTTCAATGAGTGAAAAGAATTTAGCCAGTTGACATACAAGTCGACACTTCCTTGTTTACTTTTATATAAATTACTTATGAGTAAATCTCGATTCATGGTCTGGGACGAAATTCGTTAAACGTTTATAATTGAAAAATTTTTAATTTCTTCAATTATTTTTAGTACTCCTGTGTAATTTGTTTGTATTTAACTCCCTGTAAGACTTTTTATTTACGGGAAGGAAAATTTTCCAGTTCCAATTAGTTTCCGTTTCTTACTCTTTGATAAGAAAAAAAAAAAAAAAAATGAGATAAAATGAAATGTTATGACATAACCAAAACGGTATGTAACTGTACTTAGGCGGTGCCCACATATACTCGAGGGTTAGGACTTAGGGGGAGGGTGGAGGGTGGGGTCTCTTTGGTAAGATCTAATTTCCCCTGATTTCTTATACTGTTGTCTTACGTTACTTGACATAAACAAACATAGGACCTATGTTTGTTTTTTATGTTATATATGTTATGTTTTATTGAAACATAAATAAATAACAAATAAATAAATAATAACGACATTTCTTGTAATCTCACTATAGGTCGTTGTAAAATTATTCCAGACATCTTATAAATTAAAAACATATGATTACGATTGGTTAAAGGATTAAAACTATTACGAAGACACCATTGTATTCTCTTACGGGAACAAAAATCTTTTACGTTGATTACGTAAAATCCACATTTCTTCGTAATACAGGTGTAAAATGAGACTTTTACTAAGTATTTCTTTATTATTTTGACTTTTAACAAGTATTTCTCTTTTATTTCGTTTATACTTGTGTGATTGTAAACCCATTTATTTTCACTCCTAAGTATCCTTAAGTAAAATAATTAAAAGGTATAAAGATACAGACTTTAATAATTCGTTTTTTTAATTTTTATCTTTTATATATAGTATTAATAAATATTTACTATATCATAATAAAATTCACTATTTTAAAAAGAGGGACCCTGTTTTGTAACGAATTTGAATCTTTATGACTGACCAAATTGAATCTTTATAACCGACAAAAAAGTCAAAAAACACGTACGAATATCTTTCCACAATCCACTTTTTGTCTCTGTTGTAACTACTACTTCAAGAAGACGTCCGTAAGTTCACTCTCCTCTACCTGGACTTGATTGTACCGTGCTGGTTGGATCTATCGTATAAGTTTTCGTCTCTGTAATGAAACGGTTGTCTCCAGGCAGATCAGTTCCGATACCAAAAAGGTCATCAGTACTTACCTACACTCTCAACCTGACACTTTTTCCGACTCTCGACTTCTTAACTACGAAAACTCGACACCACAATCTCTTCTGAGAGCTCTCAGGGAACCTGACGTTCCTCTAGGTTGTTCAGGTAGGATTTCCTCTAGTCAGGACCCACAAGTAACCTTCCTGACTACGACTTCAACTTTGAGGTTATGAAACCGGTGGAGTACACTTCTCACTCAACTGAGTAACCTTTTCTGAGACTACGACCCTCCCTAACCCCCGTCCTCCTCTTCCCTTGTTGGCTCCTACTCTACCGACCTACCGTAGTGGCTGAGCTGCCTGCACTCAAACTCACTTGAGGTCCTCAACCACGACCCGTCCCTCCGGACCGTACGACGTTAAGTACCCCAGTGTTTCTCAGCCTGTGTTGACTCGTCGACTTGATTTGACTTGACTTCACTTGACTTGTACGGTAGGTACCTAACCCCATCTAGACACATTTGTGTCTTCTACGAGGTGACCTGAACCACCGATTAATTTATACCGGTCTTTCACTCTCGCTTCTCCTCCGATCCCTAAATTCGGAACCTTTAAATTTCTTAGGGTCGTGAACTACCTGGATTATGATCTTGCTTTCGGACTGGTGACTCCAAATGAGACGGAGGGATGGTAAAATGACACACTGGAACCCGTTCAGTGAATGGGAAAGACCTAAGGTAACCATTTTATACAAAAACCTATCTCACTACAGAAGGGTAAGATTTTCGTAAAAGGATATTTAGCCCCAACCATTCTCGTTGTCGGGTATCTGTCTCTCCACTGAGTTGAGTCCCACCCACACATCACAAGTTCCATTTTTGTGAGTTTACCTTTAGGGTTTTCGTAATGGAACGTTGAATGTTTTAACGACAAAAAAATTTTGGTTGTGTAATTTATAATAGTTGAGGTTTACCGAATTGGATTATGTTCTTTAAATTCTGGCCTTGATTTTCTTCGGTCCTTACCTAAACGTCTACACCTTTGGATGAGTCATTTTCACTCTCGAAAGACTTCTACCTTCACACACCTTTTTCTTCTTTTATCTCGGGTCCTATCTTGAAGTAACTACTGTCTCTAATGTACTTAAGAAATTAGTGTTTTTACTTATAAGTAACCTTGGGTCGAGACCCGGTCCGTAAGACGGTTACCATGTTTAGGTCTTCACTTAATTCGTCCAAGAATTGGGGACGTGAGAGTTTCTAGAATCATACCTTCTCTTTCTCCTCGGTCCTCCGTTCGTATTGACATCGAGGATTATTGTCGTGATAAGTGGCTCGTAAATGAGGCACGACACATGAACCTTTTTTTTGTCTGTACTTACTCGGTTAAGAAGTCCACGGGATCCAAAAGTGGTGTGGGTAGAGTTCCGGTACGAATTGTGAAGTAGTCTACTCGGGACGGTTTCTGGGTCTACGTCTTACGAAATTACTTTTGGTCTGTAGAATGACTTTTGTGGGATCACTTTACCCTTCCTTTCGAAGTGTAATGAGGAGTATGTATTCTTTGAACTTACTTAGGGGATCAGAGGGGGTTGTAGGGTCAAAGTGCATTACACAAGGAAAGAGGACGGATGGTCTTGAAATGGGGTTCATACCGTCCACTTATTCTAACCAAGATGTCTCTAGGAGGGGTCGGACAGAGAGTTGAAAATCTTTACATCAGACGTTCAGACGAGACCCCTCATGGTTAGTACCCTACTACCGACCCATAGGAGATTGTCCAGTGGTCAAAAGAAGACCGAATAGTTCAGGGGTATGAACCTGGGGAGACTCTCAACTACCGACTAGGTGTCCTGAGTTCAGGCTAGTCCTAACACTAAAGTGATGTAATTCCTGGGGAAGTTAGGGGACGGGTCTGTGACCATTTTCGAGGTGAAAGAAGGTTTTATAGACGTGATACGGAATGTGGATTCTACCGTAATTAGCCGTACGTTTATCATTACTAATGATAGATATAACTCAAGAGTATCCAGTTAGAGTGAAAAATATAATAATATATATATATAAATACATATATAATAATATCTAATTTCTTGTATTCGAGATAATACACAACCCGATACACGAAATAACCTAATAAATTAAATATATTATTATTTATAATAGTAATAGGGGTAAAACGTCTACCCTTTTGACTCCTAGTCTCTCCTTAGTTTAAATCCTTCACTGTCTCTACGGAAAACTTGGGTCCGGTAAACTAATACCTTGGATTTGAGAATTGGTAATTCAATGTACATTAATCTAATATATAGTTAAAGAAAATAACTTGTCACCTACAGTGTTTATATAAAAACGATGTAACACATGTATGATGTTTACCGTTACCGATATACCCGATTCCTAGTCATCATCTTTAAGTCTTGTAAAAACAAAAGTCGAGACACGAAAGGAATAACCCAAAAATGATACTCGTACACAGTGAAATTTCAATTAATGAAACCGGACAACCTTTATAAAAATATTCATACTCCCTTTTATATAGTTTTAATCCATGAGTGGTGAGTGTAAATTGTTTATGACAAAACAGGGTAACCGAAGCTTAAAAAATTCTTTATTTTGAAAGGTTTAACTTTACTCTTTGAGGGGTAAGGTGGTGCTGTAGAAAAGGGAGAAAAATACGGAGGTTTGAATGGTTGTAGGTCCCCACTACGGAAGAAAAGACTCAAAAATTCCGAAAGGATGTAGACAAATATAAATGTAGTTCTTCTTTGTATGATGTATACCTACAAAGATATTTATTGTGTGCCACCAGGACGACCGAAAAATACACATCGAAGGAAGGCGTCCGTAGAAGTCGAGACCGAAAGGAGAGGAGACGATTCAGTAAGTGACATGAAGTCAGGTGTAAAATAGGTTGAACATACCGAGTACTAATGTGTCGAAAATGAAAGTAGTCTCTATTTCTCTTATGAAGACAAAAACCAAGAGACACAACAAAATCCGACGAACGTTTTTTCTCCTCTCCTTATACTTTAGTCTATAGCGACTAGGAAAAAGTTGCAGATGTGATTACTTGTACACAAAAAGAAGAAACCAGACTATTTTCTTACTCAAGGCAATTAGCCAAAAGGTTACAACTTGGTAGGAACTTAAGGATACTAGTTCATATGAGTCAGTACTACACCAAAATAACAAGAACCAGAACAAGAAATAACAGTCACGATGATAGTAAAACGACCTAACCAGATAATTATAAAATAAATTCAAAGAAGTAGATATAAGTATTCACTCTAACTGAAAAGTGGGAAAACGAAAACGATAAGAAAAGGTAGAACTATAGTTACAATTAAACGTAGTAAATTAATCAACCTTTTGAAAGGTGGAAAGACATAAGAGACTTTATTGGTGAGTGACTTACAAACTATTTTCTACAGGTATTTTATTAAACACGGATTACGAAAACACCCTTATAAAAATAATGACATGTTACATAATTTGTTTGTAGTCAAATGAGCACGAAAGATAAAGGAGACCTCTATTAAACCTATTAAATATTGAAAAATCTTTTAACGGAGAAAATAGATCTGAAAGTTAAACTAACTATTTTGTAACAAGGGCAATAAAAGAACAAATGTTGGGAACAAATCAACATCGAGATACGGGGAAAGTAAAAGTTATGACAATTCCAATGGATAGAAGAACAGGATAATAAGTCAGAACGGTCTCCTGACGGACTTACGATCAGATGTGTTTATCTCTGTATTTGTTTCGAAAGATTTAGGTCTCACAAAAATGTATATACGTACGTATGTATGTAACGAAAGGGTTTACTTTTATCGTCTTGTCTCCAATGTAGACGGAGATGTATCTGTGGTAAGAGTGGTTGTGAATTCCCCCATTTGGTCTCAGGGGTATTTTACCCACTGAAAGAGTCTTCGTTGTATAGGAAGAGTTCCGTGATGGGCGGAGAGACCTCCGTTAGTTCGGGTACTAAACCTTAGTCTATGTAAACACAAGTTCGTGAAAGGGAAGGATGTATCCACCACCGCAAGTCAGTGACTCAACACAGGTGGAGAACCTCTGGATCGGATCGGTATCTGCGATCCGAGGAGACAGAAGGAGACAGAAGGTGCTACAGGACCACAAACGAGTTTAAGTACAGGTAACTCAATCACTACGATAGGTTGGTGAAATAGGAGACAGTCGGGAAGAGGAAAACGGAAACTATAAAGGGTGGTAGTCCCAGAAAAGGTTACTCAGTTGTAAAACGTAGGCCACCGGTTTCATAACCTCGAAGTCGTTGTCAGGAAGGTTACTGGAACTCGTTTATCTCCATCTATAGGTAGAGTTTCTGATACCATTCCTAACGGACCTTCTCAGTCCTACTTACACATTCACTCACACCTTTGATCTCGACCCCCTTGGACTCAGACTTAAGGTCAAATTAGAGAAGGACCGGGATGTGTCGGACTATCAAACATTTTTGACTCTATTTTTATGAATGAAGGTCAAACACATCCTTGATTTGACATAAAACGTATTACGAATTGTGTCTCTTTCGTTTATAAATTCTTAGAGACAGAAAACAGTGACTGTAGTGTTAATAAGGGTCGGAATAAACCCACTTCTGGAATCGAGTTCCGATAACTCACGTCCGAACCTCAGGAGAGAGGAAGTGAGGAGAGAGTCGACTTCGGACCGTGGTACTCCTGTCCCGTCTAGACCGTCCAGATTTGAACCGAGTCGAGACCAGGGTCTTCGGTCGTGTAAATGGGATTGCCGACGAGGGTCGGGTATCATTCAGAGTGTAAAGATTACTCATCTTACACCCAAACTTTATGTCTGAGGGTATTAGTCACTAAGGGGTCTGTAAGATAGTTTTGAGAGTCCTCATTTTAATATGGGTTCCGATCATTTTAATATGGGACACAGACGAACATATTGTGCCACCAAAAATTTGACTCGAGGGGTTTCAAGATCACTAAGGTATTTGGTTGGAAGGAAAAAGGGGATGGTGTGTGATTACCATCTGTCTTGTGGTATGGGAGGGTAGAGTTAAGTGGGTCTTAAAATCTATTACTGGTACTTATATTTGGAAGTAAATTTCTTTCCAAAGGTATCGAATTTCGTGTGGGTCGTGACACTTTGTGGTTGTAGAAAAGTCTCGGTTCTAAGAGTTAGACGGGAAATCGGAGCACAGATTTTACACATTATGTCTCCTTTTATATTGTTCGGGGAAACCCAGAGTCAAAGGTGTAGATATTTTATTCTTTCTACTCTTGAAAGACTGTGGTGACACACTCCGTCTTCACTTCTCTAGTTACACTTTAACAACACACTTGACACCTTAGTACCTGTGTACAATTTTCAATAACGTGTATGTACGTGTGTGTAGTTATAGAAACCGAGGAAAATCGGTTGACGAAAGGTGGACCTTTGCACGGACTCAACAGATCTCGTTCCTTCCGACCTCCTCTACTTCTTGTTCGTAATTGTTCGGGTTCCTACTAGACGGTTTCGGTGCCTTCTTCATCTTCTTTCTTTTGTCACCTTCTCTGCCTACGACGGCTCCGTCTATAACTGTACGGTCCCAACTCGTCAAGAGTTCGCAAAGTCTCGACAAAGAGTGGTCAAAGACAACAACAACAACAACTTCGGACTCGTCGTGACGAGAGGAGTGGGTGGGTAGGGTGATCTTTACCGGTTCTCCCCGGATAACCGTCGAAGACATATCTTAGTGTTTTGATCTCGTGGGGGACTTAGAACGTCGACCCCAATCTCGAGGGTCTACTCGGTTACCCGACTCCCGTCCGAGACCTAAATCGGTAGTCAGGTGAACTCTCCCCACACAAGTCTAATGTTCCTGTTACATCCGTTTAACTAAAGTAGAGTACCCGTTTAGGGTACCTACCACCGACGGAACTTGTACCAAACGAGGAATCGAGACACTAGCCTGTCACTACAGACAAAACCCGTTTCTTACTTCCCCCAATCTATACACCTATGTACGGTACATAAACTTAGAAATGTGAGCTGTCTTAATTCAGAGGAAAACGGAAAAGGGTTCGAGATAGAGGTGTCTCCTACACAAGACTAAACCGATTTTGACGTACGGTTTGTGACGCAGTTCAAGAAATAAACATAATCGTCGAGAAAATTAGACGGGTTTTGTGACTATCCAACAAACCCGAATACAAACTAAAAAAATTCGGGAATAGAAGATCTTTATCTATACTTCACAATTACCGGTTCCGTGTTATAAAGACTTGGAGTGGGGGTGAAGTATTGTCAGGTCATCGTCACCATCCATCCCATGTCGACCTTGTTCCTATCGGTACTCAAGTATTCACAACTTCAGTCCACTAACCCTGTCTTCAAGTGATACGTCCGAATGATGAAAACACACTCAAATCATATACAAACTTTTGAAACTATGTTTTAAAAAAAATTCAGGACAATCCATAAATACTATAATCGGGGTAAATACATGTACTTTTGACCTCGAGTCTTTGCATGAATGTATGGATTCCAATTTCTCGATTTTCCGTCTGATGCCACCTACGGTTCAACAGAACGGGTCTTCGGGAAGTTGACCTAACGAGTGACGGGTAGACTTCCCTTACGTCAGGTCCCTGTCTCAGGTGACTAAGTCGGGGAAGTCACAGACAGAGTCGACGTGTCTTTAGTAAGTGGGTTCGAAGGAACATTTCGAATGTAGGATACTACCTCGTTTCGTCCTAATATTTTCGAGTTAGTAAAGTTGAATTGTGTTATGTTGAGTATACCCGTTACGAGAGAAGACCCAATCGGGTCGAAGACGACCTGGACATAGTGTTCAACTGAAAAGGAAGACGGGGTATCACACAGGGAGAACGGAAGGTGTCCGCGACTAGGGTTTTCCGTAGAACGTATGGTTGGAGGTAGAGTCGTAATTGAAGACCCCTTAGCTTGCACTCGGTCCCTCGTTTCTAGACTCGGACACTCTATACAGCCTGACACGTCGTACAAACTTAGACGGTCCTTCCCCGTCAATAGTCACAAGTCGGGGGTAAGACGAGGGGACCAGGATACGACTCCTCCGGATGTATCTAGTCCTTTACTTGTCCTGTATCTATCCTGTATCTGGTACTTGTGCCTCTCTGTTTTACTTCCTGATCAGGACTCGGATCTTGAAAGACTCGTCGTCCTCCTGTGTCGACGATTCAAGTCTCTTCTGGAAGGGGTCGTGGTCGGGGTCGACCTACTTCGACGTCCTTGTGAAGCTTCCGTCGTCGAGTCCGGGACTGGGGTTTTCGGGGGAGTTCCGAAGGACCGTCGGGTTGGAGTCTCTGGTCCCGGGTGAGGGATTAAGGAGATGTACCTTCGTTGAGTCGCTCAGCGGGTTTGGTCGTCCACCGAGATTTATACGGGGCATATCAATCTTTAGAGTAAAGGTAAGGACCGGAGACCGAACATACCGTGTCTCTCGTCAAAAAGACCTTACTTAATAGGGGAGGGGCGTCTACAGAAGTTTCCGAAGATTAGGTTTTGCCCGAGAAGTCCTGGGTCGGAGGGGTCCGACGGGTCCGTGTGTCCTTCAGAGGGGAAACGTCCGTGTCTACCCGAAAACTTTTACATACTTGCCACGACTACACTGTCTTTCACGACTAGTCCCCCATTCTGTGTTACAGGGGTCGCCGGTCTAGTACCCTCTCGAACCTCATGTAAATCGTCGTAGAAAAAAACAAAACAAAAATTAAAAAATAAAAGATAACCTCGTATCAATAAGTGTTTCAACACACTCAAAGTCCACATGCCATTTCAATAAAGTAATATGTATAAGTATATCGGAGTAGAAGTGACTCCCTCTCAAATAGGACCAAACGACCCTGACAGGGTCGAACTGGGGATTTGTAGGGTACAATCCTTGGGGAGTCAGAACCCTCTTCACTGGTCAACTGACGAGATGGTAGTAAATGTCAAACAGTCCCAGAGTTCTTCTTTACACAATAATCAGTGAGTCAGTACAGACTGAGAAACGACGGGGTACCTGACATCGGGTAGTCCGAGGAGACGGGTTCCCTAAGAGGTCCGTTGTTATAACCTCACCCAATGGTAAAGGAAGAAGTCCTGTAGAAGGACTGGGTCCCTAACTTGGGTTCAGAGGGCGTAACTCCGTCTAAGAAATGGTAGACTCGGTGGTCCGTTCCAGGAGTTCTTCTTAATTCCCAGTTTTTTCTCTTCCTATTCAAGTCACTTGAGGTAGTCACCAGTCACTTGTTACTGGGAAGGGAGAGTTAGTTTTATTTTTACGTATACACACTAATATATACATTTATATTATCATATGTACGATACCTGTAATTTATATGATATCTACACTATATATGGTATATGTAGTCGTTCCATCGGTTAGTAAGTGGATAGTTAAAAAAATCGTTTGTAGATTGTCCCTAAGAACCGTCTCCATGTATCTTCCGAAGAATCGTCCATAACCCCACCCCTCTCATCCCCCTCAGATATTTGAGATTTTAATGACGTTTTTAGAGACACAAGTCCCGACGTATTAGATTTCTTAAAATTTTTACGTACTTACTTCTCTATTTGTATATTTATCTATTAATGTGTGACAAAGAGTTCTATACAAAAGACCTGGTGTTTATAATTTTAGGAGATCGGTCCTGAAGGGACCAGGTCACTATGGTTACGTCCTTTGTGCCCAAGCTAGGGACCCAGACCCTTCTAAGGTGTACGGTACTTCGTTGATTCGGGCACACGGTGTTGATGACTTCGGGTGGACGGGATCTCGGACATGAGACGTTTTTCTTTTCTTTGGTGTTATTCTTCGGGTGTGTGGTGTTACTTCTCATTGGGAACGAGCGGTTTTGATCTCTTTCGGGTGTACGTCGGTGTTTCTGGGTCTCGTCGGTTTTCGTTTTTATTAAAAATTAACGATTTTTTTTAGAAGATCGGAAAACTAAAGTCTCTTTCGTTACCGTGGAGTGAGGTCATGAGAACGGACCTTTTAGGGTAACTGCCTTCTCGGACCATTCGACGTCAGGTACCACAGCGATTCTCAGCCTGTGCTGACTCACTGAAGTGAAAGTGAAAAGTGTAAGTACGAAACCTCTTCCTTTACCGTTGGGTGAGATCACAAGAACGAACCTCTTAGGGTCCCTGCCCCCTCGGACCACCCGACGGTAGGTACCCCAACGTGTCTCCGCCTGTGCTGACGTGGGGGTTTAGAAGTACTGAACTTTGTTATTGGTTACTGAAGCACTGAACTTTGTTGTTGTTTGTTGTTGTTACTACAGTCAAAGTTGAACTTTGTTGTTCAATAGTCAGAGAGGGGTAATAGAGAGACTTCCCATTGACCTGAAGAATATGTTACCGTATCTAACCCCCTCTATCATTTGAAAAAAACGTATCCCTGTCTGTCCCAGATTTATGAAATCTGGGATACCTCAACGTGTCTCAGCCTGTGCTGACTTAACTGAATCGTAGTCGTCGTCATCCGGTATATCGGACTCAGAGTTCACGAGTTGTGACGAAAACAATGTGTTTTCATCGGTGTCTACTGTGTATTTACCCGTACCTACCACACAAGGTTGTTTTAAAATAAATATTTTTGTCTCTCATCTAGTCTAAACCGGGTACTCGGGGTCAAACGACTAACGACCATATCACGTGTCCGAAAATCCAGTTCTCTTGACTGAAGACAACGACCGGTAAGGATATGGACACATTGAGTCTCGTTAATGAATTTAATGCTTGGATACAAAGGAACGAATATTTTCTCTTTACTGTACACCGTCTATCATGGTCACTGGTTTGTATGTGTGTTAGAAGACGTAAAGTATCTGAGTGAACGTAACGCAGTCCGGTACTTTGACTCAACACCAGTTACTCTACATCTACCTTCACCACTGTCGATGAAGGTTCGGACTGGGAATTCGTGTAGATACTTTTAGAGATCAGGAGAAAGGGAGATCACGGCACTGGAACCCTCGGTGCAACAGGTCTAACACGTGGACATTGAACCCCCTTCCGGTGGGGTCGGGGGACCCTGACATGGTCTCACTCCTTATTTTGGAATGGAACAATTGGGTGACTTTAAAACCTCAATGACGCAACCTTGTCAACTTCGTTGATGATACTATGTTTATAAGTACAGGACTCTAGAACCACTCTTATTTTCCGTTAACCCTTCAGTTCGTGTTTTGGATCATAAACTGTGTATTTTCCGTGACATATATATATATATAATCATTAATACTGATTAATTGATATTTTACGGACTATTCATCGAAGACCCAAAAAAAGGTTTTATTTTAGGTTACTTTAGTTTAGTTTTACTTTCATTTACTTGGTTGAAAAAGTTTTCTATGGTTGGGTGACTCTTTAAAAAATACAACTTTTAATGTAAAACTATTCCTTTTACGACTAAGATATACAATATGGAGTTTCTTTCTGTTGTGAATAATTGAGAGAATTCTCTTCCTTCCTTCCTCCTTTTTATGAGAGATTAAAGACGTAGGGGTAAGTAGTAAAAGAGATTAGTCGTGTTCAAGGGACTCGACCAGGTGAGACACACACGGACCTCGACCGACGACTGAGTCAGTACCAGGTCGTGGGTCGCCAGTCTCGTCCACCGGTCGGCTCGGAACAGTTCTCAGTAGTCAGTCATCTTGTCCCTCGCGGTACGATACTCGATTCCATAATGTCCGACAAAGAGCTTGGATTTCTGGAGGGGAGTTGTTTTACAAGGTCCTTCCCGACTCCAGTTTTAGGGTGATTTGCACTTACGTCGAGGCGACATCTTTCTTAGGTAAACGACCGTCAAACTACATAGTGTGAGTTTGGTAGTCTCCCTTCTTTTTTAGAGTAAAGATTCAGTTTTCTCTATACGATCTATATAAACCTTGACTTCTCTCCGACTCTTTCCTTAAAATAAATAAATAAATAAATCCGATGTAACCCGAAAGTGACGACGCACGTTCGAAAGAGATCAACGCCGTTCATGAATTACGATGAGACGTAACGTCACGCGTGTCCGAACAGTGACGTCACTAAAGAGGACAACACCTCGTGTCCGAGATCCGGAACCACCGACACCGAGAGTCCGAGATCACAGCCCCAGTCATCAACACCGGGGGTACCCCAATCAACAAAACGTCGTACATCTTAGAAGGGTCTGGTCCTTAACTTGGGGATAGGGGACGTAGCCTTCCGACTAAGAGTTGGCGACTCAGTGTTCCCTTCAGGACTTTTCGCTTGAACCTTCCCCTTTTACACCCCTTCCGGGTCCCGTCGTCTGTTGTTCCTCATGTCTACAAAGGTTTTCGTGTCGGTTCTTTCCTCCTAGAGGGTAGGACATCCACTCTTGGTACTGACAACAGGTTTTACGTATACTTCTCGGCTGTCCGGTCGAACGATGAGTACGTATCGTTCGGTCCTTTGTTCTGGACGAGTCTGACCCCGGTACAGGTTTGTCTCTGAGCAGGACTGGAAGAGGTCCGTCGAGTACGAATTACTTGTGAGACGTCCGGTGTGTCATACGACTCCCGAGATGGATTTAATGGAGGAAATTAAGTCTGAGTGCTGTTGGGACTCTTAATCCTAGTGATAATAACTGTGTCTAAGGACTACCTTTATATCCCTAAGTCTCTGGTATTCATGTAAAAAGGTCTAGAATGTCGATAGTGTACCCTCTTGACCCTAAACCTATGTTCGCAGTATCAGTCAAACTCCAGGATATTTTTCTATCGTTGCCCCACCAAATCAAATTTGTTGTCTTTAAATAAAGAGTACCAGGACCTCTGACCTTCAGACTCTAGTCCCAGCACAAGACTACTCCCGAGCGAAAGATTGCATATCTGTTGGCGGAAAGACGACGTACGAGTGTACCGTCTCCCGTCTCTCTTTCGTTTCTTCGTTTTTTCGGGAGACCCTAGAGAAGTATCTTCCCGTGATTAGGTAGGACTCCCGAGGTAGGAGTACTAGATTAGTACAGGGTTTCCGGAGTGAAAAAAAAAAATTGAAAAATAAAATACAACCTTATATCCTTTAATCGTTATGGGACTGTCAAAGTCTACCTGTCGTTTCCCTGAGTCGGTATGTATATGTACATAGGTAAGAGGAAGTTTGAGGGGTGGGTAGGTCCGACGGTGTATTGTGACTCGTCTCAAGGAAGGTTTCCGGAGTGAGAATTATGGTACACTAACTTCCAATCCCAAAGTTACATTGTTAAACCTCTCTTCCTGTGTTTATACTTTTGTTCGGTAGAATTAAGGTTTTTACTTGGTAAATTGATGATCCAATATTATAGAGTATAGGTTCGTGATAGTATAGGGTCAAGTCAAGTCAAATCAGTGAGTCAACACAGGCTGAGAAACGTTGGGGTACCTGACGTCGTGCGGTCCGAAGGAACAGGTAGTGGTTGAGGGCCTCAAATGAGTTTGAGTACGGGTAACTCAGTCACTACGGTAGGTTGGTAAAGTAGAAGACAGCAGGGGAAGAGGAGGGCGGAAGTCAGAAAGGGTCGTAGTCCTAGAAAAGTTTACTCAGTTAAGAAGTGTAGTTCACCGATTTCATAGCCTCAAAGTCGAAGTCGTAGTCAGGAAGGTTACTTATAAGTCCTGACTCAAGGAAATCCGGGACAAGATTTATAAATTAGATAGAGATAAAAGTGAAGGGATACTCCAACCAGAATAAAACAAGGGTAAAATGTCTGTTTCTTTATTTTCGATCCCTTCTAATCGACTGAAAGGGTATCAATACCCGAAGGGACAACCTAGTCACCCTTTCTTAGGAGGACGGTTACGTTCTCTGTACCAACCTTTCTAGGGGACCCCTTCCCTTTAACGTTGGGTGAGGTCATAAGAACGGACCCTTTAGGGTACCTGTCTCCTCGGACCTTCCGATGTCAGGTACCTCATCGTTTTCTCAGTCTGTGTTGAATCGTTGATTTTGTTGTTAATTGGGTATTAATATCCCGATTGTGAGGTCGAGAGAAAGGTCTAGAGAGTGAGACTTGTTAACGGGTCTTAGGGTACACACACCAGTCAATCCTCGGAGCGACCCCTACCGGTGACACGAACCGTTCCGAGAACCCGGGTCTTGAGACAAAAACGGAGACCAGTAACCACGGACTCCAGACACTAGTCCGTGTTAAACGGATCTTCTGGTCCTCGGGCCTCCAAATCGTTCACACTCAGATCGGCTCCTACTGGAGGTGCACAAGGCTAACTGAAGTCTCTGTATATTTGCTACTCAGCATTTAGTCCTTCGTCCGTCCGGGTAGTACTTAGTAGAAGAAGGGAGGTTCGAGTAGTTCTGTCTGCACGTATTTAAGGTACATCCGACGCCGTCCACGACAGGAAATCTAAAGGTTAATTTACTCGGGATTGACACGAGCAAAGAGTCACCCCTCCGGTCCGTAATTATACCATTACTCGCCAGGTCCTCTTCAAGTACCCTTGGCGGAAGACGACAACACCAGGAACTGGGAGACTAGAAGATAAGATAAATCTTACCTCGTCTTTGGGTCGTCCACCCAGACCCTACCTCACCCCTTACGAAGTCACCTCCCCGATGTCTACATCCCACTGGCACTGTAGTGGTAGACGTTTCTTTCCCTACACCCCTACGAGCCCCATAGGTAGGAGGACAAGATACCCGGTTGTGTTGAACCTTTAGTAGGGACCGGTAGTGACATGGTGACTCCCGTTGAGACGTTGTGGGACGTTTTGTAAAAGTCCGGTACACAAGAGTCGCCGGGACCAACCCCCGTCCCGTGGAAGGATGACCCCTCATTGTGTACCCGGACCGTAGTGAGGACGCAGACCACGTAAGAGTAACAAAAAGGAATCCGTTAACCGAGGTTTATCGGTTCATAGTCAGACTAGTATTCTTTCGTCTCTGTTTTCTTCCAGTTACTTTCCGAAACATGTGTTACATGGTTATTCTCGTTTACAAAACTGAGCTGACATCAATGACAAGGTTAGAAGAAAAGAATCACCCTGTCTTATCCGAAACACTTCGGGGAGTTAGGAGATGGACCGACACCTTCAATGATTAAGAGAACCTCTAGGACTGGGAACAGTTCCATTTTGATATTTTCCAATAACCATTCCTCTTCCTTCTAATATCTTACCCGATCGTATTGATACTCTCAGTTATGTTCTTTTTTAATACACAGAAAATTCTCGGAGTGAAATGTCGTTCTAGAATACCCCGGGTTAAAGAAGTATTATCATCTTGGATTTTCGGGGGTCTAGATGTAGGGTCGGAAGTAGGTTCGAGGAATCGTAACCTTATTTTACTTACCCCCCTGAAGGGACCACCAGGTCACCAATTCTTAAACGGATGGTAATGTCCCCTGTGTCCAAGTTAGGAACCGGGCCCTTGATTCTAAGGTGTGTGATTCCCTGTAGACTCGGGTACGGGGTGTTGATGACTCAGGTGTGTGAGATCTCGGGTACGAGGTGTTGTTCTCTGCAGTGGTGTGACTCTTCGGGTACGCGGTATTGATCTCGTCGGGGGCGAGGGGCGTTGACCTGTTTCGGGCTCGTGTCGTTACTTCTTGGTCATGTCGGTTTTTATTATCTAGTTATTAAAAAAAAAATTGCCCACCTTGAACCACAGACCTCCACTCACTTTTTACTCCGTCCTCTACTTTCCCTAGTATCTTCCTTACGTTTCTTTTACCCGAGAGAGTAACGGTTCGCCCCTCCTGTGTCATACGTAAGTAGTATCTAAGTTGACCTTTTTGTTTTCCGACGAAACGAAACGTGACAGGAGACCGGAGACACATTAGTAGTCACCGCATTGTTATTCTTAAAGAGACAATACCTGATACGGAAGGGTTGTAGAGTGTATTGTTATTATCTGACGTAATTATTACCTCACACGCACACATACGAGTCAGTGAAGTCAGTAAACACTTTACCGTTGGGTGAGGTCATAAGAACAGACCTCTTAGGGTACCTGTCTCCTCGAACCATCCGATGTCAGGTGCCCCAGTGTTTCTCAGCCTGCGCTGACTCACTGAAGTGAAAGTGAAAGAGAATACTAGGGTATCTCACATCGGGTGGTCCGAGCAGACAGGTACCGTAAAAGGTCCGTTCTTATGACCTCGTTCAACGGTAAAGGAGGAGGTTCCCTAGAAGGGTTGGGTCCCTAGTTTGGGTGCAGAGGACGTAGCGGACGTAACCGTCCGTGTAAGAAATGGTGATCGTGGCGAACAATTCACGTAATCTTAGATTTGTTTTTTATATTTGGTAACTCGTAAATTTTGTCTCCTCGAACTTAACGGTCCTTAAGTAGTGTGTCCACTACCTCCTGGACTCTTCTCTTTGTTCCCGGTCACTCACTCGGGTCCTTATTCGTTATCGTCCTCTGGTGGTGGTACGGGTCCGACTCCCAGGCTCCCTTCCCACTCTAATGGTCCCTGTTCCCAGTGGGTCGTCCTCCATCCCTACCTGGGGTACCCCCAGACCTAGATACCTCCTCTGGTCGACGAGGACCTCTACGGTAGTATCAGTCTCTCCACAGGAGGAAAGGGGAAGGAGGGAGGAAAGTAGGGGATCAGGGGTGGACATGAAGGGTAACCGGTTTGGGTTGGTTTCAGTCGACGTGACCCTCAGACGTCCGTAGTCGGAGGACAGTTCTCGGGTCTGACCTCCCTCCTCTCTTAATTCCGCTTTCCTAGTACTCGGTTGTTCCTACGTTTGAAAGGGAATCTCTCACCCGTTGTCTGAGGGGGTCATTCACGTTTGGAGACCAAGTCGACTGGTTGGATTATTCACTCTCACTTTACCCTGTTAGTCATAGATCGGAGAGTGAAGAAGGACTCCTGCTCCGAGGGGACCGGGTAGAGTTCGTCAGGTCGACGTCCTCCCACCCGTCACTGGTCGAGTAAGGTCGTGTAAGGTACCTCAGAGCGTAAGTAGGTCCCATAGGGTCCAGAAGAGAGGGTCGTGACGGAGGGTCTCTGAGAGGAGTCGGGGTTTCGTTTGGGTCCTTTCCGATCCAGTTAGAGTCTCAAGGAGGCCACAAACGACGGGGTCTCAATAAAAATATAGAGTAAAGGAACGTAATACCGTTAAATGTATGAAGTCGTCTCGCACACTCACAGGTTTTGTGTTTGGTCCTTGTTATTGCGTAGTGGCCCTCGAAGTGTCTTTGGGGTTGGGTCTCCTCCAAAGCCTTTAGTCAACGATTTTGTTCACCAAGGGAGTGGGGTTCACCCTCTTAAGAGTCGTTGTGAACTGTTATTCACCTGCACTACTCCTGGTGTGTCTCGGCATTAAGGACGGCCTAACGTGTAACTTTCGACGTAAGTCGCACGCCTCGGGTAGTCTCCCCCGTAACAACGTTACTTATGGCTTCCCTAACGTCACTTAATGACGAAGTAACGGTTCACGAAGGCTAAGGGACGAGGACGGTAGACACAGGAGGCCTTCTGTACGTCTTCGTTTCCAGGCTTTACCCCCACCCCACCCCCTCGACCGAGGTCCGACCACCTTTCCTGTCGAGTCGAGCCGTACGTCTCCCTCTGGGTTCCTTATCTACCTTCGCCAGAAGCAGATTCCACACTACGGTACGTTACCTTTCTGTGAATCCCAGTCTCTGACGTTCTAGCAGATAACAGGCGTGGATCAGTTCAAGGAATGTCTTAGGATTCGTGTGTTGGTCTATATCCAAAGGGTAGAAACGAGTTTGTAAGTATGGGAGTGGGAGTCTTTCCGTCGGGATTGGACATAAGTGTGTACCTATTTGTGTGTTTGTGCGTATGTGGTAAGTAAGTAAGTTGTCTATCACTCACGGATGAGACATGGTCGCTGACGTTCCGTGAACCGAAGATGTGCGTGTATTACACGTGTCTGTGTGGGTGTAAGAGTGGACACCCGTGTGTGTATGTGGATGTCAGTAGTTGTGTGTGGCCGTGTGTGTGTAGTCCGCATTTGTACAAACTGTTTGAGTCTTTAGAGGAGAGAGAGAGGTCAGGGTGAGTGAGTGTTTGTGAAATATGTAAAAGTGTTTATTTTTCCTCGGGGTCGGTCCGTCCCCCCTACTACTGTTCGATTAGTCGGCAGATCAAGACAATTTAAGACTTTTGTACAGAGAGAAAGTTGAGTCAACAAGAATAGTTCTCGAAACAAACATCAATCAAGTAGATAAGCTGTCAAGATATAAATTACGAAAACTAACGATTATAGAGACTAGACCCAAATTTTATGTCGTCACTACACGGGGGAACCCTTCCTTTACATCGTTCGTCCCATTAGAAGAAGGTACCACATTGTGTCTCATTACCTTTCTACGACCGAGGGACGTAAACAGGTTCTTCTTGAATGGGTCCAAGAAAGAAGTTCAAGATAGATTGTTGTCTTATGGTTTGGTTTTTATTACTATCGCTTGTGAATGACTTGTGAACGACAAACGTTCCGTTATACGATTCACGAACGGAACCTGGTGAACCAAAGTAAGAGAGAGTAGTTAGGGGTTTTCTCTCACGGCAATGATACGGATAAAATGTCTACTATTTTAACTTCAAATTGTTTTAATTCACTGAACCGGAACTCACTTCGATTCACCATGATCTCAATTATAAATTTAGATTCGGTTGACTGAAATTAGAATATCAGAATCCGTTTTTCCCTTTATAACCCGAAACTGTCTCGACCTAAGACTCATGTGTCCACAAAACACAATGAGAGGTATAAAGAGATATAACGCGGTAGTAAAGTAGTACTGTTAATTCACAAAAGAAAGATGAATAAAAATCTAATACTATAACAAAACCAACTTAATTAAGACTGGATTATTTGAGATTTTGTAATTTGTTTATTTATTTAGGTCCGTTTGACTAAGATCACGAAGTCACGAGAGACACAGTCAGTCGATGACGACGTTTCGTTTAGGTTGTAACAATAGAACGTACAAAGAAAACCCGACTGACCCTGGTCGATCCGTCAACAACGATTCCAGAGAGTGTCCGGTCCTGATCTCACTCTATTTACTCCGTGAGTAACGTGAATTCTTCTTTAAGTCTTCAACTGTGAAACACTTATTCCATTTCTTCTTTCGGAAGGGGTCGGACTCTCTACCATCTCACTGAACTTGAACCTGTCCACTAACTAGTGAACAATGTCTAAAAAAAGGAGGTAGTGGAACTAGGGTATAGAGGGGTAGGGGTGGGAACGACCAGACACATACGTCGGGTTTCGGAAGTCGTCACCCTAGTGCTCGTATACAGTCTACCTTTACTGTAATAGTACGACTTCACAAACATGGTCAGTTCTAGATCGGTCCTTTTGTTCGGTCAATTCACAAGTGTTGTCTCCCTTAAATAAGGTCCTTTAACTGATGTAGTTACTACTTTCCTGGTTCTTTGTTTTTAATTTTCACTCCTTTTTATCTCTGACTGTTATCGGCCTTCGACGGTGGTGGGACTCCCTGTCTCCCTTCTCCATCCCAGTGACCTAGGACCCCTAGTTCCAGTAGGCTACCTTTCACAGGGTAATCTTGTCTTCGGTGGTTCCTTTGTCGACAAAGGTGTGTTCTCCCTCTCGTCATGGCACCGGAGAGGGAAGAAGGACGGGAGGTTAGAGGGTGGTCAGGGAGGATAACCGATTTAGGTCGGTCTGCGTTAAACTCAGGTCTTTTACACCGAACAGGGGAACACTATGTCTTCGTTCGTTATCTTCCTGCACCCTACTTTGTGTCTATTCAGGCTGCGTCGTGCCATTTCCGTCAGGTCTCTCCGCATTACCACTACTGTAGTACAATCAAAGTTGATTTTAGTGATACATTATTGGTTCAAGGCAGTGCAGTAAATTAAGAGTGTCAACGGATGTCCCGGCCCTGATCGTAATAGGGGTCTCTCGTCTGTTCCTTTGATTCCTAGTCTCTTTAATTCAAGGAGTAAGGTCCAGGGTCTTGATTATCCTTACTTCGGTTCTATGGTATAAGTCGTTGGGTCGGGGTCTAGTTCAGCAAGTCTCCGTAAGACGAGTCTTGTTTTAATATACGAGACCGCAGTCCGTTTGGCTGAACTTGAGGTCTAGGGAGTAAAGGACGAGACGTACAAGAATACTAGGGACGAAGGCGGGGAAGTTATGTCCCTATTATTAATGAAGTGGATGTCCCGACAACATTCCTTTTCATTCTAGTCGCCGTAAATCGTTCGTGAACCGTTACACGACAAACAAAGTGATCGTAAAAGGACCTAGTCTGACTTTTTAAGGTCTAGTACAAGTTTCCTCTCTCTCCTGAACCCAACGTCTTTGAAACATTCCACCCTCAATTTCCAGTTTCCGTCGACGTCTCTCTTACTCGGGAACTGACTGTGAATCATCAGACACCTCTACGACAGTTCCATGGAGGGTGTAGAGGACCCTTGGGACCTCTCGGACTTCGGCACGACCTGTCAAGGGTATGTGATTCTTTGGAGAGTCGAGTTCGTGGACAATAGTAAGACGGACTGTGATGAGTGATGGCCCCTTTGTTCAATCCGGTCGGGAACCCTGTCAGGTCTTTACGATGGTCTCCTAATTCTGTTCCACGAATCAGCGAGTCAGTACAGGTCAAGAAACACTGGGGTCCCTGACATAGGACGGTCCGAGAAGACAGGTACCCTAAAAGGTCCCTTCTCATGACCTCACCCAACGGTATAGAAGGAGGTCCCCTAGAAAGGGTGGTTCCCTAACTTAGGCGCAGAGGACATGACGTCCACTTAAGAAATGGACGATTCAGTAGTCCCTTCTGTTATTCGTCGTCGGCGGGTAGGCACTCTCCGTCCTCATGACCATTTACGGGGTCGTAGACACTGGAAATCACCTATTAAGACTCCTCGTAGTGTGCGAAGAGTCTCCCAGAGGACGTCTTGACTCGGGACCAATAACTGTCGGTATGGGGGGTAGTTATTGTGTAACGACTACTGACAAAAGAGGGCAGAGAGAAAGGATGAAAGAGTAAGTGACACGAAGGATCCCAGTAGAGAGTTTAATTAATGGACGTGAGTTTAAGAGTAGAAACACAGACGAAACCCCCACAGATTTAGTTTTACGACAAGGAGATGTAAAAGGGGTGGAGAGTCGACGGGGGAGGTGGGGAGGAGGACCCTATTCGTCCTCATCCTTTAGTATCACGGTTAGTAATTAAATAGGTAGGAAGATTACCTCCTTTTTACCATCGAACAGGGTTCGGGAGGGACTGACTAACGTGTTTACAACTCGTAACAGGGTTATTCGACGTTCAGACGGGTGGTGGGTACTACCTGCGACCACTCTTGAAACGTAAAACCCCGATAAAGAGTGATCCCAAGAAGGGGTTCGTTTTCCCTTTTAATATACATGTGGGTCTCGAGTCACCCTATGGGACGTCTCGGTCCGAGGGTAGGGACGTTTAATAAAAAACGATTAGTTATACAAATTATTTATTATAAGGTCAACTAAAGTAATGACCGTTATGTGTTTAGTTATCTTCCAATAACGTACTATTGAAGGGTAACTATAACATTAGAAGGACTAAATTATTTACAACGAAAAGACTCCTAGCGACAAACGTAAACCTTAACTTCCTTCCTCCTGTTTTTTTTATTAAGGTAACGTCCTGACTTCGACACCGAATTATTCTTTCACGTTACTCTCCTTCTCCTGAAGGAGTCGAAGACAGATGTCACCGGACTTGACACCGGTCGGGGTGCACCTAGATCTATTAAGGGGAAAGAATCTAAGGGTTCTTCTTACTTCCCTTTCAGAACTAACCTTCCGAAAGGTCTTTAGGGAATCGTCTCCTCGATTTGTAAAGAAAGAAAACTTTTAGACCGGTCCTTGAGGAACACTTACTTCTGGGGTTACCCTTCTTCTACTTACCACATTTTACTATTAGGACTTCGAAGTTCACACAAGAGTTTAGGACCTCCTGGTTTCGCTGTTCACCGGACCCGTTGACAGGTGACGTTTTTCAGGGTAATGGTCCGGTACTCACTACCGTGGTCTCCGTGGGTCGTGTGAATTTTATGTCTAAGGACCCCGGGGTAAGGTCTCTACCGTTAGAGTCATCCCGACTGTACCCCGGTCCCTTTTACGTAATAAATTAAGAAATAGTTTCATATCATATAATAATTTCTGATTTAAAATTTTCTGTTCATTAGTACTGATGGTATATTTGTATTTTAATTCTACACAACTTCTAACATGAATTGAGTAGTTAATTGATATTTTGGTCATTTTACAATATTACCTGACTTTCTTCTTGAGCTTCATGGTGTGGCAATACGAACTAAGTCAAGTACGACTTTACTTAGGTGTTTGTCTTCACTTGTCCCAAAACTTTGATGTGTCCCCTCTCCCTAGGTAGTAGGGAGGTAGCGGTCTATATTCAAGCGGACGAGTGTCTGTTCATGGTAAACGTTGATAGTCAATTGATGTCGAATGTCCATATTTCACTTTCCGTGATTCTCCCCGGAGGGACCATCAATCACCGATTCTGAGCTCGAGGGGTACATCCTCCGGGTCCAAGGTAGAGACTAGCCTCTTGATCTAGGGTGCACGGTGTTGATTCTCAAGGGTACGACATCGGTTCTCAAACTTGAGACCAGTCCGTTGATCTATATTTTTTTAGAGCGTACGGTGTTGATTTGCTAGAGTGTACGATGTCGATTCAGGACCACGTCTGTTTATTTATATAAAAATTACCGTGATTCTTAGTATCTAGGTCTCTTGGGTCTTCCCACAGGATTATGTTAAGACTGTGATTGTTAAACCTCAATCCAGTGTCAAGTGTCCAAATCCCGTGACAAGTGTCGACGGGAGTGAAGTTTGGGTCGGTGTATGAACTTCCAGGAGTTCGGTGGGTGTGAAGACTAGTTGACCGTTGTGTAAACCTCCAAGGGTGACCAGGTCGTTCAAATTGATAAGTGAACTTGTTTAGCTTCTTGGGTCCATTCAAGATACGAATACTAATATCGACAGAATCATCGACTCCGATGATATTGTTCTATGGTAGCTGATCTACCGAATTTGTTATTTGTAACTAAAGAGTGTCAAGACCTCCGATCCTTCAGGTTCTGGTTCCACGGCTATCTAAGTCATAGGTCACTCTTGAGAGAAAGAACGATTATCTGTTGGTCAAAGAGTATAAGTCGACACTCCCTCTCTCTCCTTCGTTCCAAAGAGTGGTTAGAAGAACGTACACAGATACACATCAACGAGTCAGTAAAGAGTGAGAAATATTGAGGTACCTCACGTCGGTCGGTCTGAGGAGATAGGTGCCCTAAAAGGTCCGTTCTTATGACCTCTCCCAACGGTAAAGGATGAGGTTCCCTAGAAAGGTTAGAAGAATATTCCCGTGATTGGGGTAGTACTCCCGAGGTGGGAGTAGTGAATCAATAGAGGGGCTCAAAGGGAGAGTTTTACGATAGTGTAACTCCTAAACCTAAAGTCACATACCTAAAACCCCCTGTATTATTAAGTCAGGTATCGGTGTCGAAATGATATTTTCTATGTTTTCTTGGTCGCCTTCCGAGGTTTGTACTTTGAACACACAGACGTTCTACGTAGCGGAAGGGTCGTGTAGATGTATGGAGTGATTGGTCCCTTTACACGGTCTCGAAACACGAGTCTTAAAAATAACCCTAAAGTAATACTCTCATACCAACTTAATTAGAATCTGACATTCTGACTTAAGTTAGCGAGAGGTAGGAGGTGAGGGTCTTCCTATCCGACCATAGAACACCAAATTTCGGGATTAGAAAATTAGTGTACCAATCAGAAAGACCGTACCGGTCGGGGGTAGGTCGTTGATAGGTCCCTGGGTGGAACTCACTGGAGTAATCGTATTTGAGTCCACACCTTTTAATGGTGAACCTTTTAGGGTTCCAAATCTCTAAGGAAGGATCTTTGGTCCCTGATTCTGGACGGTTCAAGAAACAAAATGTTAGCTACACAATCTGTGGGACTAATGGTAGTCTGTAGGTCATTAGAAAACTAGATGAAGTTTCAAAAGGGATATTATATATGTGTTTTAATACGTTTAGTACTTACTTGTTAAAACACTTAAAAGTGTTTTACTTGTAGAGGTAAATTGGTTGTGGGGTCAGTTCTTTACCTTATACCGGTTGTGAGGTCTTTTTGGAAAAGGACAGTGATAGGGAGGTTCCTATCGGTGAGTACTAAAGATTATGGTATCTAAGTAGAACGGATAAAAAGTTTGGGTATATTTACATTAGTAAGACATATTTGAGAAACACAGACCCATAGAAAATGAGTTGGAGTGCACCACCCGCATCCATATTGTCAAGTAGGAGTAACGATATACTTTGAAGTAGTACACCTTTCTATGTCTGAGAGATCTTTATTGTTCAACCTATTAGACTGAACCAGGTCGTAGTTGGGAGACCTATGACCAAGGATGATCAAGAGACCTAGGGGACCAAGGAACCCAACCAAAGTAGTTGGGTTCTACCTTGGTCTCAGGGTTCCTCCGTTCCAGTAATAGGTTCTGTCCATGGAACTAGATCGTGGTAGTCTCAAAAGTACCCGTCCGCGGTTTAGTCCCCACGGAGTCCTACTATCGTTCCTGGCTTCTTTCTATCGTTCTACTTTCTTTCCCTTTCTTTCTTGGTTCCCTATTGTCTACCTTCTGTCCTCCCCTTTTCTCTCGTCCCTTTCCTCCTACTCCTTCTCGTTGTCTCACTTTCTCCCTCTGTACCTCTCTAATCCCCTCTTCCTCCCCGACCCTATTCCCTTCTCTTCCCTCCCTACGGGAGTGGAAGCCCTGTCCTCCGGAGGAAGATAGAACTTGTGAGTCGGGACACTCTCGACCTCGACAACCAAGAAACCTTGCAAGTAGAGAGACAGAGGGCACACTAGACCTGAGAGACGTAGGTCGGTCATTGATCCAGTTTAGGCAGGGACTCCACCTTGGACTCCCAACGTCAAGGGTAGGAATCAGGTGAAGTCCTGGTTATGACGTGTCTAAAAGTCACGACGGTAGGTCCTAAACTTGACGAAAAGGTTTCAGGGTCAATTTTAAACGAGAGACATTGACCCATCTTTTGGGTCCTATTTCGAGGTTACTCGTGGAAGAATAAAAACAACAAAACAGTGGTCCAACACAGGCTGAGAACTCTAGGGTACCTAACGTCGGACATTATCCTAGGAGACAGATACTCTAAGGGTCCTTTCTTATGACCTCACCCAACGGTAAAGGAAGAGGTCCCCTAGTAGAGTTTGGTCCCTAGCTTGGGCACAGAGAACGTAACCGTCTGTCTAAGAAATGTTGACTCGGGTACCCTTCGGGAGTGGAAGCATAAGGACGTAGTCACACTTACAGACTTTGAGATAGTCTATACTTTTTCTTTGTCCTCTTTCCTTCTGTCCAGATGGCTCATCGATGATATACTACGGAACAGACTAGGAGTGTTGTTGGTCCATTCAATCTTTAATGCTTCGAGTGTAAAACCTATTTGTTTGACTCGGATTCTGTCTAACTCTGTGAGAGAGCCCATCTATCACCAGACCTCATACTCTCTTGCGGACTATTTCCTCTTCCTACCCCGACACCCGAGACTTAACCGACCAAACATAAATTTTACCATTTCCTGAGAAGACCTTCTCGTCCACCCACGTACTGTTCACTCCACTCTCCGATTCCGTTCCACTGAGTCCGTATAGTGACCGAACATGTCTTGTTCCACATAGACTGTATAGGTACGTCTCGTTTACAATTTTGTAAGTCAAATGTTGTCGATCTTTACCAACTATGTGGGGTATCGGGACGAGGGAGAGTTTCCTATCTACCTCTGGTTCCAATAACCCTACCACGTGACCGGAGATCAGAGTTGGGGTCCGTACTGTGACACAACCGTAGGTGGTTCCACACTAACCAGAGTGGAACAAGAAACCCCCAAAGGTAACCATGGGTGTCAACTCCACACGTTGGTACGGGAGACCAGTACTCCAGAACGTAGAAACAGGACTAAGATCTGAGAAGTATTCGTTTCCACGAGAGTTCGTGTACATGCAAGGGTGACTCCATACGTTCTCGAGGGCCTTCAGTGTTCTCACCTCCACCGACTGGACCTCTATAGGGGGTCTTCAGAAGGGAGGGGGTAAAGATTAGATGGGTGAAACACCATGATGTATGAAGGTTATAGAACGACTTAAATCCTGAAGAAATTACCCCGGACCCGTCAGGGGTACATTGTAGTTTAAGGAATTTCTTGTTTAGGAGAACAAGGACCTCAAGGGGATCTTTAAAGACCAATAAAGATTGTATGTTCCTCAAAAGATACGGGTGCAGAAATAAGAATCAACTTAAGAGAGAAACAAAAGGACCCTTCGGAGAATCGAATCAGAAGTACTGTCTTCAAGGTCCCCTTCTTCAACTATTTATTTATTCTATTTTTATAGTGAGGGACCACTTACTTGACAATATGTCTCACTTCATTCAGTCTTTCTCTTTTTGTGACATATAATTACGTATATATACCTTAGATCTTTTTACTATAACTACTTGGATAAACGTCCCTTCCTTATCTCTGTGTCTGTACCTCTTGTTTGTATTACCCCCTTCCTCTCCCACCCTGCTTGACTCTCTCACCGTAACTTTGTATGTGTGATGGTAGTTTCTTTTGCCCTTAAGAGTTCCTCTTGTAAAGGTACTCAAAAACTATCTCATTGTTAAGTAGTAGATAGGAAAACTCTTAGTTTCCTTCCTAATAATCTTTAAAGTGACTCTGTTGACAATATTTGATCCCTGACTAAGTCAAGTTCATCTCGTGTCTCGGTGAGACCCGAAGGTGTCATCGAGTCGACCCTTTCTTTGACGGACGTTACGTCCTCTGGGGTCAAACTAAGGACCCAGTTCTTCTAGGGGACCTCTTCCCTATCCGATGGGTGAGGTCATAAGAACCCGAAGGGACCACCGAGTCTGTCATTTCTTAGACGGACGTCACACCCTATGGACCCAAGCTAGGGACCCAACCTTCTAGGGGACCTCCTCCCGTACCATTGGGTGAACTCATAAGAACGGACCTCTTTGGAGAACCTGTCTCTTCGGACCGTAGATGGTAGGTACCCCAGTGTTTCTCAGTCTGCGGTGACTCGTTGATTCGTGTCATGTCTCAGTGAGATCGATATGTCAATCTCGGTTCCTTTTCGACCTTAACTCTAAGGGACATCCGTTACCGTCGGGTGAGGTCATGAGAACGGACCTTTTTAGGGTACCTACCTCCTCGGACCATCCGACGTCAGGTACCCCAGTGATTCCTAGCCTGTGCCGATTCGCTGAAGGGAAAGTGAAAAGTGAAAGTACGTAACCTCTTCCTTTACCGTTGGGTGAGGTCACAAGAACGGACCTCTTAGGGCCTCTGGTCCCTCGGACCACCCGAAGGCAGATACCCCAGCGTGTCTCAGCCTGTGCTGACTTCGCTGAATCGTCGTCGTCGTCGTCGTCGTCGTGAAATTCGTCGTCGTCCTGTAGGATGACCCCCACGAGGGGGGGTTGATAATCGTAATAATAACGGGTAGTTATACAGTATCAGTTTCTAAACGAAGTAGGAAGTCACACTAACGGTAACTAAAAACTTCGGGTGTAGAAGAAGGGGTCCCTTTGTGTAGAAGTCACTTTAGTACCTTCCTTTACCTTTTCTTCCTTCACTAAATATCCGTAAATAAAATACCCGTACCGAAACCCGAAGAGTCTCCTAATGGGTCCTTGTTGACGTAGTCTCAATGGGTCTTTCAACACTTCTGTGACTGAGGGAACAGGACTCTTCCTGGATGGTGCAGCCCTAGAGACCCCTACGTCAACCCTTTACACACAAAAATTGTTCAGGGTATCTCTGAAAATACACATATCACTCCGTGTGTCTTCCGGTGGTGGGGGTCTTTTAGGTCCACCGTCCATTAGTCCGGGACTCAAATGAGGATCTGAAAGACCGACGTCCTAGAGTCCAGACTCTACCTGACATATTGAGGGTGGGGAAGTCTTTTTCTGAGGTCAGTTGGGGGGTCGATCCCACAAGACATCTCGGGGGTTTAAGGGTCCCCTATCCGGTCGGGACCAAATGACACACGTTTCCACCAACCCCAGAACCTCGTCTCACTCGTCCAAGAACCGCGACCGTAGACGGTCCTCCTCGTTCATTATCCGGACTAAATACTGTGAGTCGTACCCTGGACCGACGACTCGAGTTAGTGACACCGAGGGGTGCCACCCCAAGTACGCGACATTGGTCGGACCTTTAACCTCTCCTTAAATGGGGGACGACGGCTTGTAATGTATTGTTAGTTCCCTTTGTTCGTCTCCGTCCTCCCCCGGGGGAGGAGTCGACCGTGACCGTCGGACCTCGACGATTCTTCCGTCCCGATCCTCGGAACCGACCCCGAGAGTACGACTACCTTGATCCCACCGGGTCGGTCTCCACCGTAGTGTCGGACGGTTCCTTGGTCGTCGTCGGGTCTTTGAAGATCTTCCTTACCTACTTCCCCGCTCGAGGTTTACCCCTCCTTCGACGATAGATTTGGGTACAGTGTCAAGTTTTGTCGTGAATCCCTGGTACATAGGTAGTCACTAAGGGACTAACCGTTGACCCTCACCGAGGTTATCTTGAACTTTAATTGTGGACGTCGTACTCTCGTACTTTATTTTACTTCTCCCCGTCCTTTGTCCTCGTCGAGTCGTGTCCGAAGTACCACTCCTCAAACCCAAAAGAAAGTCACGGGACCTTCCAGTGATTTCCCGGAAAGAACGGAGATTTGGTCGATGTAAGGATCTTCATCGTATCCGATCTTCCCCGTACACCCTCGACTAACACTATTGAATCAAGACTACCCAAGAGTTCCTTATGCTTAAGAATAACCAAATAACTTTGTTCGGATCAGCCACGGGGTCAACCGTTGAACCCTTCCGTAACTCAGTGGTAGGTCCTATTAATTTAAAGGGACCATCGAGTCGACCATTTCTTAGACAGACGTCATGTCCTCTGGGGTCAAACTAAGGACCCAGTTCTTCTAGGGGACCTCTTCCCTATCCGATGGGCGAGGTCATAAGAACCCGAAGGGACCACCGAGTCTGTGATTTCTTAGACGGACGTTACACCCTCTGGACTCAAACTAGGGACCCAACCTTCTAGGGGACCTCCTCCCGTACCGTTGGGTGAGATAATAAGAACGAACCTCTTAGGGTCTCCTGTCTCCTCGGACCTCCCAATGCCAGGTACCCAAACGTTTCTCCGCTTCTACTGACTGGGTGATTCGTGGGGTGAACTATTCTACGAACCTGGAGTCTCTGTGAGAGGGAAAGACTTGTTTCGTGGTTTTCTTCCAAACGTTCCTAAGGTTTATAGTGAGAATTAGTGACTGAAATAGTGATTATTTTACACGACCGGATCTTTAAACGGTTGACAAAAAGTTACCCCGTTGAACAAGAAGGGTACTTCAGAATGTATCTGTAGACTACGTAAATAGTGGTTCTTTCGTTTACTAAGAAGAAGTCAGTTACCCATAAAGAACTCAGTGGTAGGTCCTATTAATTTAAAGGGACCATCGAGTCGACCATTTCTTAGACAGACGTCACGTCCTCTGGTGTCAAGTCAAGGACCCAGTTCTCAGTGTAAGGGACTCCCGTCCCTCATACAGACAGAGAAATTACCGACATAACGACCATGGGTCTTCTCATAAATCATGTGTTCTGCGTACCATTTAGAAACAAGGTCGACCTTCTTCTTCTCAGCTTAGTCTACTAAAAGTAATTCCTTAGTTTATACTTCACTTGTGGATGACACACAGTTCGGAATATCACTCACGAACTCTATATTACCACTGACTTAGTAATATCGAAATTCGGATAAAACGACTATCGGATCATCCTCTTTTACTTGTAAGTAGTAGTATTTAAATGTTGGATTCAGGTACGACCTTTTGCATCTCCTTTGACTAAAGCAGTCACCTTCCCGTCCCCTCAGAAGGACCTCCTCCCCAATGAAGTAAATTCTGGATTTCCTTTCCATTATAAATTGCTCCATTAACCCTGTCCCCTCCTACCTTAACATAAGGTCAATCTTCTTTGTTGTATATGTTTCGGGGGGTTGTCTTTTATATACCGGAGGGCCGGAATAGAAAGTTGGTAGTGTACAGACGTGACCGGACAAAATGTATGACCCGAAGGTTCTATTGTAAGAAATCTTTTTTTACAAACTGTCGATTTTGTGTTTACGACCTTCAGATCTGTTGGTTCACTGGAGTTTCCCGGGATGGTCTAGAATTTTAAGAGATACATGTCTGAGTTTCCTCACCCCGTCACCGGACATACGTACCCAGTCCCGGTCTTCAGTCCCCAGTTTCCACTGACTTGTCTGGGTACCGAAACTCACCACTCGACACCGATTACTTTTTTGTTACAAGTAAACAAACCCCGTCCCACCCCCTCTCTCAAAGGAGATGTAACTTCTGTACGTATAACGACAAGATCAGTAAAGATTAACTCAAGTTGTAGAATTTCACCTAAGAGTCCTCGTCCATAGATAAACGGAAGCGCAGAGTATTTTACGTTAGACAATTAAAGTAAAGTATGTAAGTAAGTAGGTTACACGTGACTCTTACATAAAATTCTGTACAGGAACCACTGTATACACGTTACCTCTGATTGTCCTGTACCAGAGTCGGGAACGCCTCTAGTTTAGACATGTGTGAATGATCTTTAGATTATAAATTGGAACTTATAGACGATAACCGGTCAATGACGTGTTCTGTGAAATGTAGGCAGTAGAAGGAGTTAAGAGTGTTATTTAAGTGTTCTATTTATGATCGAGGTAAAGTCTAAACTTTTTACTCAAAGTCTCTCCAATTTGTTGAAGAAGTTCTAGTGTGTCACCCCTTGGTCGTAGGTTTAAGTTCACGTAGATTGACGTCTCGGACGTAAGTACTGGTGGCGTTAGATTATGAAGTTACTTCCTTGATTTTGTTTCTTTTAGTGTTTCTTTATCTTATTCGACATTCATTTTCAAATGGTCTGGAGTAAGACTTTTCCTAAAAGCTTCATATTGTCTTTCCGTTTTTAAAGGGTTGTTTTCACTATCGTTACTGATATGTTTGGAATTTTAAAGACGAACAGTTTTTATGGCATATTCTTGAATTCTCCATTTACTCTTTATCGCCTTTTTTTTTTTTTTTTTTTTGAAGTTGTCCATACTGTCTGTTTCGAAAGTATCGGTGTTATATTTTTGAACAATATTTAGACATTGATTTTTTTTCCGGAGAACGGATCTTTATACCTGTTTTCTATGTCAAGAGTTTTCCCATCTTTATTTTTTACTGGTTGTTCGTGTGCGTTTTAATAATATTTTCAGAATTATTAGTTTTTTCACTTGTTAAAATCTCGGTCACTATGTAGGACGAAAAAGTGATACTTTAACCGTTTCTAATTTTTTTAGTTTTATTGGGATGCCAACTACTTACACGACACTTTACTTGCACGGGTATATGATGTAGTCACAGACCCCTCGTAAACTGTTATACTTAATTCTCGGAAATTTTTCTAATATTGGAAATTGAGTTATTAAAATGAAATCTTTAAATAGTCTCTACGTCTGTTTCTACACACGTCGTTCTACAAGTCGTGTCGTAATAAATATCATACTTCTTTGACATTTAGTTCGATTTCAGGTTGTTATCCGTCTGTCGATTTAGTTAAGGCCACGTAGGTTTACTATTCCGTTATCCATGGGTAATTCTTAACATAAAAACTTCTTTGAAATCTTCGTACTAAGTAAATAAATACATGAGTCTTCCTTTATATGGTCTTATATAATTGACAATGTCTCCGTCTAGTACCACCGGCTTAACTCCCAAAAAAGAATACAGACAGAGATAAAAAAAGGTTAAAAAGACGTTAAATAGACGTAATGAAACGTTATTATTTATATACACGTAAAGAAAATGAAACATTTACTAGTACGTGTTTTGAGTCGAGAAGTGAAAGAAACGACTTTGAGTGAAGAGATTTAAGGAAGACGTTAACTGGTTTTAGTGACTCAGTGGAGGATAGTGGAAGAAGAAATTAGGTGGAGTGGAACGGTCCAAATGGTAAAATAATGAAGTGGATCCCAAGAACAATGGAACACAGGTCTAACGTCGTGGTCAGGGAATTGATTATAGGACTAATCTTGAAGGTTAGGGTGGGACCTGAGAGGAGTTCAAGTGAATTGTAAGGTGACGGTCCAATTAGGAGATCTTCGTTTCTATTATTAGACGACGAGGGAACGAGGTTTTGGAACTTCCTGAAAGACGACGATGACGATTCAGCGAAGTCAGCACAGACTGAGACACACTGGGGCATCTGCCGTAAGATGCCCCTAAGAGGTCCGTTCTTGTGACTTTACCCAACGGTAAAGGAAGAGGTTACACACTTTCACTTTTCACTTTCACTTCAGTGAGTCAGTACAGGCTGGGAGTCGCTGGGGTACCTGACGTCGGATGGTCCGAGGAGGCAGGTACCCTAAAAATTAGGAGATCTTCGTTTCTATTATTAGATGACGACGGAACGGGGGTTTGGAACTTTCTGAAAGATCAAGGATTCTTATTTTAAGGTTTCAGGAAATAGACCTCATATTTTTGTCTACGACGGTTTCTTCTCTACACTAAATATTAAGAATACCAGAACTCAAACGTACGTTTTAAGACACAGATGAGACATTTGTGGTGATTACAAAAGTTACTATGATTTAACGAAGTAAGGACTTGAATTAGAAGGTAAAACGGGAATAGATGGAAGGGATCCCCGAGTCACCATTTCTTAGGTGGACGGTTACGTCCTCTGTGTCCAAGTTGGGGACCAGGTCATTCTAGGATGGACGACGTCTCGGTGAAACAGGTACGCGGTGTTGATTTCTTAAGCGGATGTCATGTCCTCTTTGTCCTCTACGTCCTAACTAGGGACTCAGACCTTCTACGGGACTTCCTCCTTTACCGTTGGGTGACGTTATAAGAACGAACCCTTTAGGGTACCTGTCTCCTCGGACCGTCCGATGTCAGGTACCCCAGCGTTTTCTCAGTCTGTGTTGAATCACTGGTTTGTTGTTGTTGGTGGGTTATTAAGTGGGTTTGACCAGGAAGAGGTCCGAAAAGGATGCTACATGGGTCGTGTGTCACCTTCAAATACCCACCGTCTCCCCAACAGTCTGAACTTCTGTTCGGTCGTAGGGGGACTGGGCCCGGAGTGTCTCAGAGAGAAGGTGATATTGACACTATGAGAAAATAAATTTCCTACCGTTTCCCCGATACTGGACTTTTTTTTTTTTTTAGTTACTGAGAGGCGATTATTTCCAGGAATACGTCATTTACACGAGAACCCTTCGGTCTAGGACGGGAAGAGGTGCCGCGACCGGACTACGGGGCCTCACTAAATGAGACGCCATTATACTACCTCGGAGGTGGTACCTTCCCTTAATTTATTTTTACGTTATTTTCTCCTGTTTTAGTTAGACGAATGTCAAAACAAATTATTTTTAAGTACTTCCTACCCGTCCGTCTGGATATTCGTTACATGGTCAAGACGGTCTCCGACCGACCCTTACGACCGAGTCCGAAACCCAGGTCCCTCCCCCGGTCGACGTCCGACCGACGCACTCGGGGGGTGGGTTGGTCGTGATGTCGGACCCAGGGAGGGTGACGGTCCGGTCTCCTGGACGGACCGATTTTCTCCACGTTTGGTCGACTACCCTCCTTAGAAGTTCGGTCTCTTTCCATTCTCTGCTAATCTCCGAAGGGATCACCAGGTCGTCAATTCTTAATCGAAACGTGACGTCCCCTGTGACCAAGTCAGAGACCAGACCCCACTAGGGTGTACGTCGTTGATTCGGGTACTCGGTGTTGATAACACGGTCGTTAGATCTCGGTCTACTGGACTTTAATGAGTCGGGTGTGTAATGTTGAGGACTTCAGACTCGTGACACCTGGGGTACTAGGAGTCGTTCTCTCCGGTGACGTTACTCTTCAGACGTGTGGCGTCGAACTCTCATCGGGGACAAACGACGTTGATCTCTTTCAGGTACACATCATTACTTCTGGGTCGTGTCGGTTACTTAATTTATTTATTCTTATACTTTTTCTGAAAGATTTTTTTTTATCTCTCTCTCTCTTTCTGGAAAATCCATCCTAAATCAAGGGATCTTTGGTTCTTCGAGGTCCACAGGACCTTACTGTCCCTGAGAGTTCGGACTGGACTGGTTCATTAAGAAAAGATATCACCTTTCTTGTGAGTAGTATTGTAGATGGAAGCATTGTCACAAATCCATTTGTTATGTCACAACAATTGATTTCCGTGTCAGGACATGTTTAGAGATCTGGAATAAGTGAAAAATATTAGGTTTGGAGTATGGTAATTTATCGTCGAGGGACAACCGGTGGGACGTTGGCGACCGTTGGTGGTAGGATGAGAGGTAGAGATACTCAAAACGATCAAATATATGAAGTATGTATATTTTGTATATACAAAATTTATATGTACAATGTATGTATTTTAAATATGTATATTATATAAATATATATACATATATGAAGTTATATATATTTTATATTGTGTGACCAGTACCGTTTGTGGGAGAAGGTTGTTGAGTTCTTTACTGAGATGTGTACCCGTAGTGGTCTATCTACCAGCTGTGGTTTTAGTCCAACTAATATAAGAAACGTCGGTTTCTAACTCTTCGAGATATGTCAGTCGTTTTTGTTCTGACCCTCGACTGACACCGAGTCTAGTACTTGAGGAATAACGGTTTAAGTCTGAATTTAACTTCTTTCATCCCCTTTGGTAAACCGGTAAGTCCATACTGGATTTAGTTTAGGGAATCCTAATATGTCACCTTAACTGTTTATCTAAGTTCCCTAATCTAGACTATCTGTCTCACGGACTTCATGATACCTACCTCCAAACACTACAACATGTCCTCCGTCCCTAGTTCTGGTAGGGGTACCTTTTCTTTACGTTTTTCAGTTTTACTAACAGACTCCTCCGAAATGTTTATCGACTCCTTTCTTCTCTGCGATTTCCGCTTCCTCTTTTCCTTCCTGTATGGATAGATTCACGTTTCAAGGTTTCTTATCGTTCCTCTCCATCCTTTCGGGAGGAATCACTAGTTACGTTTCTTTATCTCCTTTTGTTATCTTACCCCTTATGATCTCTAGAGAAGTTCTTTTAATCTCTATGGTTCCCTTGTAAAGTACGTTTCTACCCGAGTTATTTCCTCTCTTCACCATACCTGGATTGTCTTCTCTTCTGTAATTCTTTTCCACCGTTCTTACGCGTCTTCTTGACATGCTTTTTCTAGAATTACTGGGTTTATTGTTACCACACTAGTGAGTGGATCTCCGTCTGTAGGTCCTTACACTTTAGTTCACCCGGAACGACGCCGACGACGACGATTCAGCGAAGTCAGCACAGACTGAGACACGCTGGGGTATCTACCGTCGGGTGGTCCGAGGGGGCAGGGACCCTAAAGGGTCCGTTTTTGTGACCTCACCCAACGGTAAAGGAAGAGGTTCACCCGGAATTCTTCGTAGTTATGTAGACACAGAGAAAACGACAGAGCGTATACCCCTCCCACCACCCTCCCCTCAAGTCCTAACCCTTGAGTACATGTGGGCACCACCTAAGTACAGTTACATACCGTTTTGGTTATGTCATAACATTTCATTTTTTATTTTTAATTTTTTTTTTCTTCGTAGTTATGCTTGTTTCGATCACCTCCACTATCTTGAGGTCGACTCGATAAAGTTTAGGATTTTCTACTAGGACAATTACACGATGTCAGTTATACGGTCGTTTAAACCTTTTGAGTCTTCACCGGTGTCCTGACCTTTTCAGTCAAAAGTAAGGTTAGAGTTTCTTTCCGATACGTTTTCTTACGAGTTTGATGACGTGTTGACGTGAGTAGAGTGTACGATCGTTTCATTACGAGTTTTAAGAGGTTCTTTCCGAAGTTGTTATGTACTTGGCTCTTGAAAGTCTACAAGTTCGACCTAAGTCTTTTCCGTCTCTTTCGTCTCTGGTTTAACGGTTGTAGGTGACCTAGTAACTTTTTCGTTCTCTCAAGGTTTTATATAGACGAAATAACTGACGTGGTTTCGCAAACTGACACACCTAGTGTTGTTTGACACCTTTTAAGAAGTTTTCTACCCTTATGGTCTGGTGGAATGGATGGAGGACTCTTTGAACATACGTCCAGTTCTTCGTTGTCAATCTTGGTCTGTACCTTGTTGTCTGACCAAGGTACAGTTCTGTCATATAACCGTGAGAACAAATTGAATGTATCTCTCATGTAGTACGGTTTACGTCTTGGCCTACTTCGTGTTCAACCTTGGTTCTAAAGGCCCTCTTTATAGTTATTGGAGTCTATATGTCTACTGTGGTAGGAATACCGTCTTTCGTTTCTCCTTGATTTCTAGAAGGACTACTTTCACTTTCTCCTCTCACTTTTACAACCGAATTTTGAGTCGTAAGTCTTTTGTTTCTAGTACCGTAAGCCAGGGTAGTGAAGTACCTTTTATCTACCGCTTTGTTACCTTTGTCACTGTCTGAAAGAAAACTCCCCGAAGTTTTAGTGACGTCCATGACTGAACGTCCGTTCTTTAATTTTCTACGAACGAGAAACCTTCTTTTCGATACTGGTTGGATCTGTCGTATGATTTTTCGTCTCTGTTGAAACGGTTGTTGTCAGGTAGATCAGTTTCGATACCAAAAAGGTCACCAGTACATACCTACACTCTCAGTCTGATGTTTCTTTCGACTCACGACTTCTTGACTACGAAAACTTGACACTACAATCCCTTCTGAGAACTCTCAGGGAACCTGACGTTCCTCTAGTTTGATCAGTTGGGATTTCCTTTAGTCAGGACTTATAAGGAACCTTCCTGACTACGGTTTCGACTTAGAGGTTATGAAACCGGTGGACTCCGTTACATCACTGAGTAACCTTTTCTGGGACTACGTCCTCCTCTTCCCCTACTGTCTCCTACTCTACCAACCTACCGTAGTGGTTGAGCTACCTGTACTCAAACTCGTTCGAGACTTTCACCACTACCTGTCCCCTCGGACCACACAACGTCAGGTACCCCACCGTCTCCGTGGAGTACCGTCTCGTTAACTCGTTGACTTGACTTGACTAAATTCACGTCAGTACGTCATAAACAGGAAACTCTTCAGACCGAATAAAGTGAACTGTATTACAGGAACTCCAAGAAGGTACAACAGTGTATACCTTCCTAAAGTAAGACAAAATTTCGACTTATTATGAGAGACATACATGTCTGGAGTGAAAGAAGTAGGCAAGTCGATGACTACCTACAAATTCACCAAAGGTATAGAACCGATAACACTTATTACGACGTTACTTGTACTCTCTCGTATATAGAGAAACTCTAGAACTAAAGTTGAAGAAAATCTATTTATAGGTCTTCACCCTGACGACCCAACATACCATTAGGAGAAGATTTGAAAGACTTCTTAACAAATGGTAAAACGTGTTGTAGCCGTGGTAAAACGTAAGGGTGGTTGTCACACGCTCTCAAGGTTAAAGAGATATAAGAGTGGTTATAAATAGAAAAAAAGTGTTATCGAGATCCATACTCTACTATAGAGTAACAAAATTAAAAGTAAAAGGACTACTAATCACTACGACTCGTAGAAAAGAACACGGATAACCGGTAAACATGTTGAAGAAACCTCTTTGCAGATAAGTCTAAAAAACGGTTAAAATCTCGTCAAATAAAACCTAAAAAACCGATAACTCAACATCCTTAAAGAATATAAAAAACTTATAATTAGAGAATAGTCTACATACCGAATCTTTATACAAGAGTGTAAATCTTGTCATATATGGTAGTATTTTTGTCTGTGTTTCTGGTTACCTTGTCTTATTTCTCCGGCCTTTGTTTCAGTCGTGTATGCCAGTTTAACAGAAGTTGTTCCCACGATTACCTGTTTTAGTCAGAGAATTTCTTTCTCATACCCCTTTGACCTATAGGTACGCGTTTTTACTTTAACCCGGGAATGGAATGTGGTATGTGTTTTTAGTTGAGTTTTTAACTAATTTATAAACTTATCTTCTGGACCTTGACAATTTGAGGATCTTCTTTTGTATCCTCCTTTCAAAGTACTATTAAACCGAACCGTTCCTAAAGAACCTATACTGTGGTTTTCACGTTTGTTATTTTCGTCTTAATCTGTTCGCCCTGATGTAGTTTGATTGATTTCTCGGAGATATGTCGTGTCCTTTCTTAGTTCTCACTCCTCTTTTAGATGTCCTACCGACTGGTCATAAAGAATACCATATTTGAGAAAGACAGATATTTTACAAATAAATTTTGCACGATTGAATACAGTGTCTAAAGTATGGAAACCCACCTTCGTGGTCTGGTTTCTGGGTAACTAAATATTTTACCTAGTCATGTGATACCGAATGTCCGGTTTAGACCGGGTCGGGGGCAAAAATTTATTTCGAAATAACCTTGCACCGAGACGTGTAAACAAAGGTATGAAGGACTCTGACGAAACTGTGACGTCACTGTCTCAACTCCCCGGTACACGTACGCGTGTACGCACGATTCAGTGAAGTCAGCATGGGTTGACACACACTGGGATACCTGACGTCGGACGGTCCGAGGAGACAGGTACCCTAAGAGGTCCGTTCTTATGGCCTCACCCAACGACACGGGAGGAGGTCCCCTAGTAGGGCTTGGTCCCTAGTTTGGGTACAGACAATGTAAAGGGACGTGACTGTCCACCCGAGAGATGGTGATCGCGGTGGACCCTCGGACACATCAGTACTGTCTTGGATCTATAAATGACACGGTGCGGCGCGAGTCAACAAGTCAGTACACGCTGAGACGTTAGGGTGCCTGACATCGGACGGTCCGAGGAGACAGGTACGTCTAAGAGATCCGTTCTTATGATCTCACCCAACGGTACGGGAGGAGGTCCCCTAGAAGGACTGGGTCCTTAGTTTGGTCCCAGAGGACGTAACGTCTGTCTAAGAAATGGTCGACTTGATGGTCCCTTCGGGGTAGACCGGAAATAGTCTTTCCACACGTCAGAAGACTAGTTATAGGGTTCCTAAGAGTGAATAGAGGATGTGATTGAGTACAAGGGTAAGTTGTCTTTGAAGTATTCGAGAGTGTACGGTCCGTGATAGGAACCTAAAGTCTCTCTGACCTTTGTTTATTCTAACCACCAGGATGTGAATTCCCCAAAATAACTAAAAAATAACAATTTATTGTTTGATATTGTGTGAATAACCAAGTTTGTTATGGGTAAATAATAAAGTGTTAACATGTCCAGTTTTCGGGTTCACCCGAGTAGACTCCAGAGGTGAGTCAAAGTTCCGTCTTTAGTTCCACACCCAGTCCGACCTGAAGATAGACGTCCGAGTCTCTTTCTTAAGTTAAGAGTCGAGTAAGTCCCACAACCGTCTTAGGTCAAGAAACGTCGACGAGATCTCGACTCCCGGAAAGACTGACAGTCCGACCCTGGTGAGAGACGACGACCTCCGGTGTGTGTAAGAGAGAGGGTAGTGGGAGAGGAAGAAGTCAGGTCGGTAACGTGTGACACAGGAAGACGAAACTTAGAGAGGCCTAAGGGAAAGACGGTTGACGGTCTCTTTCAAAAAACTGAAAATTCCCGAAAACATTAATGTGACTTAAGTGAACCTATTACGACAAAATTCTAGTTGAACGGTATACTGTATTAGTACCCTCACTGTAAAGTGATATAAGTAAGGATCCGAAACCCATTACCCCACCCCAGTCTCCCCTGTAGAAAATCCCCGATAAAATCTTTAAAACGGAAGATGTCCCATATTCAGTATATGAATCATTCTATTCGATTGATCGATATTGTTTGTCTGGAGGTTTAAAACTCTCGAGTTTTTTATTTTCCATATAAAGAAGAGTGTATTGAAAGGTTCCTCTACAAGGCCCAATCACCTTAAGACGAGGTTCCTAGTAAGTTCACGGGTTCGACTGTCACCGGAACAGTGTAAGTTGTGAGGTTCGAGTGAGATGAACGACGACAGGGTCACCCGATTTTTCTCTTAGTTGTGACTCCTTAGGTACATCCACCCAAAACCCAATCCGGACCTTTACTAAGCTTCGTGAAAAAGAGTATAAGACAGGTTTCATTTAATCAGTGTAATAGTCTATATTAAACTTCTTCTTTATTTTCTACTATAGATCGACTCCTTTGTACATTGGTTGTGCAAGTAATGTTTCCTTCTCTCCTGTCTAAGGTTACCGGTGATCCAATAAGGGATAGGTTCATCCTTGTTTCCACGACTATCGATACTTAACTGTTGACTAATGTGGATACCGGTGACTCTGACATGTACAACCAGACAAGATTAAAAGATTTACGTACGTACGAGTCAACGAGTCAACACAGGTTGAGAAACACTAGGGTACCCGACATCAGGTGGTCCGAGGAGACAGGTACCCTAAAAAATCCGTTCTTATGACCTCACCCCACGGTAAAGGAGGAGGTCCTCTAGAAGGACTGGGTCCCTAACTTGGGTGTAGACGACATAACCGTCCACTTAAGAAATGGTGACGTGACGTCCCTTCGGGGTTGAAAGATTTATACACCGAGAATCACGTAAAATTTTACATTCATAGGTCTGGTCTCTATTACGGCCGGTCGTTCCGTCCAGATCCCTTGGAACCTCGACTTGAAGTCTCCCGAGAGAGAAGGGGATGAAACAGGTTTTGTACACTGTCGTCTACAGCCTCACCTCTTAGAGTAATTACCCGTCTTTCTAGACCTAAACGAGATTCTTTGAGGATTAGACCTCCCGTCCTCTCCTCCTCTACGTCCATCAAGGGATGGGGTCCTTCGATGGAAGACCCTCTTCCTCCTTAGACCTTCTCCTATACCGGGTACTTTCGGGGTTCTGGTTCATTTCGTCACAAGGTCCACCGGTCGACTCTTGTTTTGGATCCTTCCGAAGACCCCACTTCACTCCACTGTAGTCCGGGATTCTTGTCCTTACTGTTCCCGCCCCTCGTCCCCAGGGAATGACCTTGGTTCTCCACCACTTCGGGTTCCTTCCATCGGATGCGATCCTCTTACCTTCCCCCTGGACTCTCCCAGGGTACCCCCTTTCCAGTCCTTTCTCCCTCCCTCCTTCTACTGACCAACAGGTCTTCGGTTGACCCCCCTACATCCCCTCGACCCCGGTTCTTGAAGGAGAATGAGACACCGGCACAGGTCCCGAAACAAAGGAAAGAGGTAGTCACAGACGACTGAAGAGCAACCGTCCTCCTACCTCGAGATCCCCTGGATGTGGAGCTCTCCGAAAGTTTACGGACAAAGTAAAAGAGGTCGCAACCGAATCCCGTCCCACAGTGGAGACCAGGGACCGAACGACAGAAGTATTGACGAGAAAGTTACGGGATCCGGAAGGTTCAAAAAACCGGAACCGTCGGTCGTCTCCGTGAGTGGGACCAGTGAACGGGTCGCAGAGTCCTCGGTCCGGCGTCTACTCCTGTTCGCACCATACAGAAAGGAGAGAGTTTTAGAGGGTCCGGGTGACTTGTCAAACGGACTCGGAACGTGAGTTCCCTCCACTTAATTCTACCTTTAGTTCAAGCACAGGGTGAGTAGTTGTCGTTTCGTAGGTGAGGTTCCTTCCCCGTGGAAAGTGACTAAACGGTTTCCACGGTACACCCGTCGTCGACAGGACCACCAGAGGTTCGGACTCTTCCCGTCCGTAAGTCCCAGTCTCGTAGGACAGGGGGTCTCTACGGGGACGACCCATGGTGAGAAGGAGGGGTCTAAGGTGTCCGAGCCGACCAAGGAGACTCTTGTGGACACAAGAACAGAGGATTACGTCAGGAATCGTACGGAATCTTATTACGACTTATGAGTACTTTTGTGGTCGCGGACCCGGAATGGACGTGTCAAAGGCTGAGTCATCCCGAACCCCGTTCGGACTCTTGACCGTAGAAAACTGCACGAGGGTCTACTACGACTCCGACGACCGGGTCCCAGGTGTGAACCTCTTGGTGATAGAATCGAGGAGGAGGACTGAGTCGTTCTCCTACTTTGGTCGAGTCCCCATCGAAGTCCCGGGACGTGTCGGAGTCACAAGTCAGGTACGTGTAACTAAAATCACTTACCCTCTTCGTTTTCCGTTTGACAACTGGTTGAAACCCTAAGGTACTTGTTGGACGAGGGAAAACAGGTCTGTATGATGCAATTACCCTTTGAGTTCCCGAGTCCGTCACATTTTACACCTCTCTCCGTCCCAGACTGTCAGACATAACAACTTGAACCCGAAGGGAGTATCGAGTCAACCATTTCTTAGACGGACGTTACGTCCTCTGGACCAAGTTAAGGACCCAGTCCTTCTAGGGGACCCCTTCCTTTACCGTTAGGTGAGGTCATAAGAACGGACCTCTTAAGGTACCTGTCTCCTCGGACCGTCCGATGTCAGGTACCTCAGTGTTCTCAGCCTGTGCTGACTCCCTGATTTGGTGGTGGTGGCGGTGTGACAACTTGAAACCTCTTGGAGGACGGTTTGGTAGTCTTTATTATTTTTGTTTCTTTAACAATAGTGAAAAAATCTAAGGTGTATTTTCCCTATAGTACGTACACAGAAAGAGACGGACTGAGTGAAGTAAATCTTACTATTAGAGACCCAGGTAGGTACAACGACGTTTACCGTAATAAAGGAAGAAAAATACCGACTCATCATAAGGTTCTGTCTTTGGCAGAGTGTCTGTATTCTATATTTGACTACCAATGGTTTCCCCTTTGTTCCCCTTCCCTTTTTCATTCTCAAACCCTAATCGTCTATGTTTGATGATATATATTTATCTATTTGTTGTTCCTGAATAATATATCATGTCCCTTGATATGAACTATAGACCATTATTTGTTATTACCTTTTCTTACATATACACACACACGTACGAGCCAGTACAGACGGAGAAACACTGGGGTACCTGACACCGGGTGGTCCGAGGAGACAGGTACCTTAAAAGGTCCTTTCCTATGACCTGACTCAACGGTAAAAGAGGTCCCCTAGAAGGACTAGGTCCTAGTTTGGGTACCGAGAACGGAGAGGACGTGACCATCAGTCTAAGGAATAGCGATCACGGTGGACCCTTCGGGTATCTCTTATATAAAATTCTTTATTATTTTTATTATTACTCTCGATGGTAAAAGATTCGGAGACGAGACACGGTCCGGGATTCGGTTTACGGAATACGTTCGTAGGGTAGTCCTCACGACCCCTACCACCCTTAGGGATAACATGTCCCTGTTCCTAGAGTCGAGGTACAGGGGACTCATTACCTTGTCGGGGTCCGAAGTCCGGTGTAAATAAACAGAAGTCTGGGGGACTCGAAGTGGTGGAGCGGTTCGACGGAGGGTCACTCCGACTCTTTCAACCTCCGGTCTTCGTCGATGTGAGACCACTGGACCGGGTCCCTCTCTTGCAGCATACACCTTAGTCCGATGGACCAAGGATCTGGAGTCGAAGGGTACCTGAGTCACGTACCGGAGGCCCCTAGGGAAGTGATGGTTACGGAGTCAAGGGGCTCGATATTTAAACCCGATTATTAAGGTCGGGACCCCGTTCGGTAACCTAGTCTACTCTTTCACATGTTTTGCAGACCGTGTCACAACTCAAGAATCATTTTCGAGTCATTACAATGAGGGAGAGGTTTACCCGTAGAAGTAGAAGTTCGTGCATAAAGTCTCACTAGTGAGTCCCCGTATAAATCTTTAAGACGGAACCTCAACCCCTCCCCTCCCTTGCGTCTCTGTCTTGTCTCTGACGGAAACGTTCTGTAACAACGAAGACAGGGGTACTCCGGAGTCGTCCCCACCGTCCTCCTACCCGACTGTCTCGAGTGTTGGTGAACGTCTTAGACGAGTTTCTGAGTACGGCCCATGGTTCAGTGACCTCCACCTTTCCCCACAGACCGGACCTTTGGGAACAACTTGTTTGCCGGCAGGGAACAAGTCTGTGGGTTTCCGTCCTCTACATGACTCTCTTGCGGTGCGACTCGAGTCACTGCACCTGAACCCGTTTGAGGTGTTCTACCACTCCCTGTCCCTCCGGACTGTACGACGTCAGGTACCCCGACGCTTCTCAACCTGTACTGAACCACTGACTTGTCGTTGTATACATATGTCACCTTACAATAAGTCAGTATTTTGTCTTTTTACTTTGGAACGGTAAACGTCGTTGTTTCTACATGAACCTCCCATAATAAGTTTCACTTTATTCAGTCTATCTCTTTCTGTTTATGAGATACTATAGTGAACATTCATCTTAGGTTTTGTACCGTTTGATTACGTATATTGTTTTTTCTTTGACGAAGTGTTTATGTCTCTTGTTTGATCTCAATGGTTACCCTTCTCCCTTCTCCTCTCCCCTTTCTACTCCCGTACCCGACTTCTCCATGTTTGATAATCTATATTTTATTCGATGTTCATATATAACATGTTATGTCCCTTATATCGGTTAAAAATATTATTGATATTTACCTCATTTTAGAAATTTTTAACACGTAGTGATATGACATATGAACATATTATGTCATGTAGTTGATATAAATCTACTTTTGGATTTAAATTAAAAATTTTTTATTTCCTTTACTACATACAGGGGTGGGATGGGGGGTCTTTTTACAACGGATAGAAGTTCTCACGACACCCCTACATGCGACCCGGAAATTGTGTTCACGAATAACGTTTCGTTCGAGAATTTTTAGAATCGACGATAATGAGAACGATAACCCCGAAGGGTCCACCGTGATCACCATTTCTGGGACAGACGGCTACGTCCTCTGTATTCTGGGTCCCAAGCTAAGGACCCGGTCCTTCTAGGGGACATCCTCCCGTACCGTTGGGTGAGGTCATAAGAACGGACCTCTTAGGGTACCTGTCTTCTTGGTCTACCCGATGTCAGGTATCCCAGCGTTTCTTAGTTTGTGCCGACTTCGTTAAACCGTACGTGTGTATATTCGTGGGAACAACAATATCAATACCCCCTAGAATCCATTCCAATTTTTTTACTCAGAGTCAAAAGAGTAATATTTATTCATACAAGTATCTTTACTCGGGGTATTTTAACAAAGTTTTAGTTTACTCTAGTACGTACCGTTGGAGACTCGTATGTCATTCGTGAGCTACTTACAATTCCGACTAAAGATAGACCTACATGGTTACAGGGGTATCGATCCTCGGTCCCTGACAAATCAAAACGTGACCGTTGAGGTACAGGGTCTCTAGGGAGACAGCGTCCATTTGTCCCTGTCGACCAATGGGAGGTTGTCGTGTGGACCGACTTGATACCCTTACGGACACGGGCAAAGTCTTTGTGTGCCCCCTAAAGACCGGGTACAGTTGGACGAAGACCTTCGGTCCGGTCCGAGACCTAACGGGAACCTTAGAGTCGTCGGGGTTCTAAGGACTCGGTGACAAGAGTTCTACTTCCCCGAATCGTTCCGAGTCTCGTCGGATCTCAGTCTCAGACCGCGTGTATAGGTCTAGGGACCCCACCGTCTAATGGGGTGGGTCTCGCGTTTGTCTCGTCGTCTTAGTCCCCCTTTCCTCTCCGAGAGACTGCCAGGACGACCCTAGTCTCTTCCCTCCCTTGTTACAAGGGACTCTACTTATTACGTCCCGCTCCTCCGACCCCACCCCCTTCGTCGAGGACCCGGGGGTCGGACAAGGACCGGTCCGACGGCGCCTTGTCCTTCGGAGGGTCGACTCGGACTCTTCGTCAATAGTGACCACCCACTAATTCAATGATTAGGAAGTCCCTCTTCTGTAAATCTCCGGGTATAATTTCGTCACGCGCCGTTTTAATGTAAGGCAAAGTTAAATCAAATCGTTAAGGGCACTAAATCAATTTACTTTTCGTTAACAAGGTTAATTATCATAACTTACAATAAGTAGTTTTCACAGTTTTGTCGAGACACCAACGTAATCATTGGGTAAGAGAACAGTCTCTAGACCTATTAAGGGGTCCTATCCTACCCCGTTACCGTCTCATACCCCCGAAACCCCTTTCCAGCGTCAATCTCTCCCATAAATGGAAGTGCGCGTACATGTATACACTTCAGGGTACGTGCACATCGGACACACGTATCTACTCACATGTATGCCCGTGTGTACCGGACATACGTATGACTTGGTTTGACGTGGGTCCATAAGTATAACTATAAACCATACACGTATGTGGTCACACGAATTCACTACCCGTGTACACATTCACATACAAACATGTACACGAACAGACAAGGACCCATACAGACGTACATTCATTTTTACACACGTTCAGGGGGTTCACAGACACATACACACGTACACACGTACACATCGTGTACATACGAACACTGTGCACATGTGCTCATAGATCTGTTGACAGGTAAGGGCATACTTAGACATACACGTGTGCACTGGAACGTCTACACAGTCACAGGTTTCCCAACGTAACACTCGTAGGCACCCGTACGTGTGGTACTTTCGCTTTCACTTTCAGTGAGTCAGTACAGGCTGAGAAACGTTGGGGCACCTGATATGTCAGGTACCCTAAAAGTCCGGCCTTATGACCTCACCCATTGAAAAGGGAAGAGGTCCCCTAGAAGGGTTGGGTCCTTAGCTTGGGTTCAGAGGGTGTAACGTCCACCTAAGAAATGGTCGACTCGGTGGTCCCTTCCGGACATATGGTACTCCATGTTAATATACATGACATTTACACGGACATACGTAGTCCCGTCCTCTACTTCCTTCGAACGACGGAACCACTTACTTCTCTTCTGTGTTGAGAAAGGTAGGAACACAGCACACTCACTAGACCGAACAGCGACCTACGACGGTAAGTTTACACCAAAGCACTTCAGTCTCTGATAAGGACGGTACAAGTACCAGCACACGAATCCTGGTCTTCTGTCGGACCTCGTCCCATTCGAAGTCACTGTGTGTGACCAACTTACCTAATCACCCATCTGCCACTTACTCATCTACCTACCTACCTACCTGCCTACCTAACGACGTCCTGGGACCGAGACAGGTCGGGGGGTCATCGACCACCTAAGGGACCAGAAGAGAGTAATTACACTTAGAGTTGGGGAAACTTAAGGTCGAACTCAGGATATTATCGTGTTAGAACCTGTTGAGGTAGGACCCGTCCGTCGTCCGAGTCTTTCGGTGGTTCTACGGTCTTAGTCGGTTTCGATTCCTGTCTTTCCGTCCCTTAAGAAACCTCTTCGACTTTTTTCGACTCGAGTCGTGGTATCCCATTATCCTTCGACAGGACCGGTCTGTCCGGGTTCTCCTGTGTCCGGTTGTTCCCGGGAAACCCCGAACATGGGGGAGTTCGGTCCCAAGGGTGTTTACCACACACAGGGACTCGACATCGGTGGTTGAGGATTGAAGTAGAGTCCGGTCAGGATGAGATCGGGACTGAAGAAAGGACGGTCCCTGTGGAGAGTGTCGTCCCTTCGATGAAGAGGTAGGGACAAGTCTGTGACCACTTCAAGTCGTAATAGGGTAAGGGTGTCTGGTTCTAGTTTCCTTAGATGGTCCCCGGAGGATCGAGGTAGGAGGAGTGCAGGGTCTGAAGGGACCCGGAACGGAAGGAGACGTCGACTACCCTAGGACCTCCCGGGGTTCTGGGGTTTACTGGGTGAAACACACCAACAGTTAATGGAATGATAGTGGAGACGACGACGATTCAGTGAAGTCAGCACAGACTAAGACACACCGGGGTATCTGCCGTTGGGTGGTTCGACGGGGCAGGGACCCCAAGAGGTTCGTCCTTGTGACCTCACCCAACGGTAAAGGAAGAGGTTACGTACTTTCACTTTTCACTTTCACTTCAGCGAGTCAACATATGCTGAGAATCGCTGAGGTACCTGACGTCGGATGGTCCGAGGAGGTAGGTACTCTAAAAGGTCCGTTCTCATGGTCTCCACCCCACGGTAACGGAAGCTGATAGTGGAGACTCGAAACTGTTAAATTGGACCAGGTGGACGACAGTCCCGGACGGGGGATCACCGACTGAGACCGGATGTGCGACGGGGGTGGGGGACCGTGGTTGAGACTCGGATCAGGGGAGGAGGTGGTCGGAGTCGGTTTTTCCTGGAGATTCAGGAACGTCTCCGAGGTGTTGTCGGGGTAAAGGGGGAAGGGTCTGTGTCCGTGTCGCTACGGGCAGTATGTTACCCCCGGACCGACGGGTCTCGAAACGTAACGGGGGTCGTCGGAGGGGTCCGATATACACACAGGTAAGTAGTCCTACCACTAATTCGTGGTTCTCCTTCACAATCCTACACTGGGGACTTGGGCACTCTGAGTATTTCTGTTATCGACCCCGGTGCCGCTCTCCGAGGTCCGCAGGACAGATAAAACCCCGCCGGCCTCGTGCCGACCGGTTGTGGGTCCCGTAGGACTCCGAGTAATTAAACACACTCTCACTGCCTCTGTCCTACTTCCCAGACTCTCCGGAAGGCGGTCGGCAAAGGAGGGTCGGACGGTCGGGACGAGTCATGAGGTGAGTACCTCGGGGGTTGAGACCGGAGGCCTCTGGGGGAGGAACGAGTAAGAGACACCACCTGGGTCTGTGGAAGGAGAGGAAAGTTTCCGAAAATGACTCTCAACTCTCCAAGACGGGGAAGACCCTAGATGAGAAACTAAAGAGGCGTTCCCTTCGTTTCCTTCTTCACTTTGTGACAGTCGGAGTAGGTCCGTCTCCGGCACCTCTTAGAGGAAGCTTTATCGGAAGACCACGAGGCAAGGGTGCCGGACCGGAGGCGACTCGGACCCTCAACAACAAGTCAGCCAGTCAGCACAAGCTGAGAAGCGTTGTGGTACCTGACGTCGTGTGGTCCGAAAGGACGAGAAGTGGTAGAGGGCCTGGAACGAGTTTGAGTACAGGAAACTTAGCCATTACGGTAGGTTGGTAGAGTAGGAGACAGTAGGGGAAGAGGAGGACGGAAGTTAGAAAGGGTCAGAAAAGATTACTCAGTCGACCCTCATCGTTCTCCAATTCACGACCCCGGAAACCCGAAGTGGCATCCGATGTCGGTTTCTTGGTTCCCAATTTATGTGTTGACAATCCATACACAGAGGGGGTCGGTGATAGAGGGTTGACAACCATCGAACTTTGACTGGTGTCATATTCATGAATGTGGTGGCTTTGACCGTTTGCGATAGTCTGCTCGTCACGCTAGTTCCCTCCGGACCCGGGGAAAGTGTAAGAGACCGACCTTAAGGGAGTAGGTCTACTGAACCAACTTTTCATAACGAACCCTACTGTGACCCCAGTGTCTCTGAACCTCACGTATGGGTGTACATCGAGGACCATGGGGGTGGGGTGAGGTAGGTAGAAACGCTAGAGACCAGAACCCACCCTGTCTCTGTCTAGTCAGAAGTTTCAGTCCGATCTAGGATGGACGTCGGGACAAGTACAGTGAAGTAGAGTAACTAGGAAGTGAAAAAGTTTTATCCTCGACATTGTAATATTCGAAGCATCCCAAACATAAAGAAGTTTTATCCTCGATACCGAAGTATCCCGAGTAAGATCCTGACCTTGAAGTATTCCAAGGACAAATTTGGCTCAGCTGACACAGTACACTTCGCAAACCGTAGAACTCCGGGAACGTCCTGACTAACTAACATTGTTACTTTATTAGTAGTCGACAACAATGTTACCAACGATGATAATGAAAGGAGTAGTACATAGAAGTCCGATTTTCTTCTCAGACATTTTTGAAAACATTATGAAAAAAAGAAACTTTACGAGACTATTGTCTTTGACTTTCCCCGAACCACGGAAGAAGTCGAAATGGACACGGGTCCAGGTTCGTATTGGGAACCGACTGTCATTCATCGGTCACTAACTGTCCACTGGTTGGTATGTTGCGTCGTCGAAAAATCCCTCGTACTGTAAAGATTGTGTCACTTTCTCAGGATGACTGAAAGGAGAAGCGAGCCCTACGTATAGAATCACAGTCAACAGGTTTGGGTCAAAAGAACCAAAATCCTTATGTCACGGGATCCTCTTGGACTCCTTGTTGTAGGTGAGTCTCGGAGTCTCTTTCCTTCTGATATGGCTGACGAAGGGGTCCGAGTGTCGTTTTCGTTTCTAGTTTTGGTCTTTTCGACTCTAAAAAAAAAAAAGGGGGTCTTTCCTCGTAGAGACCGGGAACCTCCTCACCTTGTGGAATAGAAGTAGAAGTCGGGGGTTCCCCTACGGAACACCCTCCAGTCTCCATGGTTCCTTGTAGTGGTCAAGACAGTAGGAGAGTATAGACGAGGTCGTCCGTGATACAAACACCTTCCCCACCCCGCCCCCCGTCCTCCCCCCGCCCGCCACCTTGGTCGCCTCGTCTCCTACCAAACGATTCCTCTTCGTCTTTAATTTATCATATTCTAAGTACATCTGAGTTCGAGAGAAAACACATCGGATATCGCTAACGAAAGTAAAGAAACTCGAAGACAAAGACGTTTTTAGTTCTGATATTCCACCGGGAGTTTTAGGGTCATCTTTCTCAGATACACCACTTCAACTACCTTTCGGGACCACGGATTAATCACGAGTCTAACATAGACAAACCGTAGACAGACTAGTAGTACTTGTCTAAAACGGACTCTCGGTTTTTGGTGTCATAATTCATCCTGACAAATAACGAATAACGAGTTCGTTTCGGGACCCAGGTTTCTCCGTTTTCAGACGAAGGACCGGACAACGATGTCATGTCCATCCTGGAGACAAGGGGTCTGGAAAGGATTCAGGTTGATCGGTCCTTATATTGGACCTCTGTTGTAATAGACAACGGTACCAACGACTGGGAGTGTTCCCGTTCTACGATACTCGTTCTTCCGTTTCTAAGTTTTGGAGTTTAGAAACCTGGTCTGGTTTTGTTACTTCCGGACAATCGTAGTTATGAACTTCTCTCTTCCCGGTGAACTTAGGGATTAAGAAGGGTCGTGTGTACACTCATAGACGTGCCTATGCACCCGTATTCCTGAACACACATGAGTGTACGGACAGGGACCCGTCTCAATACCTACGCCCGAACGGGGACACCCGAAGAATACTCATGTGTGTAAGACACATGTCCATGAAGGGTCTGTACATACGTGTCCCTTGACTACGTACACATATACACACGTACGTGTGTGAATACGTATCCACACTCACAAACCCATGACCATGGACATACACGTTCGTATCCCAATGTGAATACTTGCTTACCTGTTCCTCCGACGTGTGAGGACACACACGGTGAGACCGGTACCTGGTAGACGTCTATCGGTGCCCACTTATTTACACGTTCGTACACGGATACTTACACATACATAAAAATCGTGAACTCTCATGTTTATTTGTCGTATTTGTTCTACCAACCCTCCTCCTCCCCAAATTTACGAATCCTTCTGTTTGTTGGGGGTGTTCCTGAAGTGTTCGTGGGTAATACATGTTTATTACATGTGCGATTAATGTTTAATGAGAAAAGACGAGTAATTTCGTCTTGGTGACACGAGACAGTCGAGTCAAACCCAATGAGATGTGTGACCTTTCATTATTTTTACCGAAGACCCAGTCCTTCTGCCGGTGTACCCCGTATCCTTCGGAAGAGTCGTTGCGTTTACCAGTGGGTCTGGTCCGCGGTCCCGTGACTACGACTGAGGAGACAGGTGGTTTGGGGTACAAGTCAGTGGTTTAAGTCAGTGCAAGTGGAGGCCAGGTAGAAGTAACTGTGATAAGCGAGTTCAGTGACGGAGAGAAGAGACTGTCGTGGCCTGTCGTCGGACATGACGGAGGTTGACCAGGGGGGCTGAAGGGAGACCGAGGAGAGGTTGGGTAGGGGATTCTGAGATAACCGTTTGGACGATGGAATGAGGACGTGAATTTCGGGGGGTGTCGAAGGGGTAGCGAAGGTTCGTAACAAGTTGGGTTCCCGAACACGTCGGTGCTGTCCTCGAGGTTTATGGAGACGTCGGAACAAGGGACGTGTAGTGTGGGTCGTTCCACCTCACTGAGGGTCTGTAAAGGGCTCAGGTAGGAGGAGGTAGACCAACTCTGGAGGTCCAGACTTGAGTGCAAGACGGAGTCAGGGGTCACGGGAGAGGAAAAGGTAAGGACGAGGTGACCGACCTAGACGTACCACTCGACGATAAGGTAGAACCCTTACAACAAGACCCTTTTGTACTCACGGAGATCGAAGAAGGATTAAGACACGAAACATGGGTTCAAATAACTGATAGAGGAGTTCCTCTGACGTCTGTCCGCGAAATAGAACGACTAACAATCCACGTACAGACCATAGATCTTGTGAAAGACTGTGTACACGGACACACGCACGATTCAGTGAAGTCAGAACAGGCTAAGAAACGTTCGGATACCTGACATCGGGTGGTCCGAGGAGACAGGTACCGTAAAAGGTCCGTTCTTATGACCTCATACAACGGTAAAGGAGGAGGTCCCCTAGAAGGGTTGGGTCCCTAGCTTAGACACAGAGGATACAGAGGACGTAGCCGTCCGTCCAAGAAATGGTGATCGTGGTAAACCCTTCGGGAAGACTGTACATCATCTATAAATTATTTATGTGTGTTTTTTTCGACTTACTTTTGAATTAATTATAGGAATAATATACGAGGTAGGAAGAATAATAGTGACGTTGACTATATAGACGAAATGGGCGAACACTAATCCCAAAAATTAATACTAATTTGTGACTTAACTCGAAGGGTCGTACACAAAAAGTTCTACAGGAAGAACAGAGGGGTTCTGGTGATGAAAAACTGTTGACGGTCAAGACTCAGTTAAGAAGAGAAGTGTCTTATCTCGACGGTCCTGAGTCCACGTGGTGGATCTCCGACTTTTCACTTTGTGGAGTCTTTTCTTTCAGGACCTTCTTCGGAAGAACCACCGGTCGTTCTGTCAGTGGTTATGTCAGTGGGATCAGTAATAAAGGTTGTGTGAATGTAGACTTCCACCCAGTCTTCTTCGAGGGTCAGAGTCGAAGTCACTACACAGGTCTTAGTCAGTAACAGTATGTAAGACCTAGGGTCAGTCTTCATGGCCGAGGTGGGGGCGGTGGGGCGGAGGGTGCGCAAGAAGAATGATACAAGGGGAAAACCCGTGAAAGACGGGGCGACTGAAGACGGGACGGGTTGAACAGGTTAGTTTTTTCAAGAGTATTGGATCTTTCAGTTTGTTAACATAAGGAAGAGAGCACGAGGTATCGAGGTCCATTTATAAACAAGTAGGAGATGGATTGTCGAAAGGACAAGGTCCGTGATTCTTTAGTTCTAAACCGTTTTGGTATTGTTAAAGACGGATGTTGTAAAAGGTTTCGACGACCAACCGAGGTGTGAAACCAGAAGGTATATAGGGAGAAGGGTCTCTATAAAAAGTGTTACTGAAGAATAGGGAGGGATATTGTGTCTTCGTCACCAGTTGAAATTTCTCCGTTGAAGAAAATGGTTTTGGTTTTATGAAGCGAATAGACCTTTGATTGGTATATTAATAAACAATTTTCCAATCGTAGGAAACTCTGTACAGTTCTCAAAAGCTTCCGTTCTAAGTAGGGTAGGTGAAGATATACGATTCAAGGTTAGGTCCTAAAAAAAGACTTTTAGACTTTGTGAAACTACCTTCTACGTAATGGAGAAGTAGAAGGTTCGAGTCCCTAGACCATCGTAAACTTTACAGGGTTGACCATTTGGTATTGATACTTTTATAGTCTCTCATGTACTCTTTCCTTTCGTTGATAATTTGGTTGTATTCCTTTTACCTTTATGACTATTTGACTAGGTCCTGACAGTGGGATCCTTTCTCCCGAGACGTTTCAGTAAGCATATTCACTTGTCGTCACAATAAAGAGGTATTCTCTCACGTCTACTTCTTACAGTCTTATGATGTTGTTCCCTTCTCTATATGGTACAAGTATCTGCGACTCTGTTACTAGACTTTTACCGTCAAGAGAGGGTTTCATTAGATAGAGAGTTGAGTTACTTTTTAGACGGTTTTGTGTGTGTGTGCAAATATATGTATGTCTCTCTCTCACTGTATATCGTTCAACCAGGATTCTAAGTATGTCTAGTCATCTCCCTTTTTCTGTTGGTATTATTAAGACTTTCTCCTCCTTTTTCTTTCTGTTCCTACTCACACTCTCTTCGTTGAAGGAATCATATTAGTTATATTTTACTCATTTCCTAGATTCATCTATAAGGAGGTTTTTGTTAAGTATTATCGGTTATTCGTATTCTTTTTTACGAGTTGTTGTAGTGAGTAGTCCCTTTACGTTTTTTGTTTTTAATGTCACTCTATCGTGAAGTGTAGATATCGTACCGACATTAAATTTTTTACCCTTAATTGTTTATAAACACTCCTACACCTTTTTGATCTTAGAAGTACGTCACGACACCTTTACATTTTACCACTTCGGTTGAATTCTTTATTATATCAACAAGGAGTTTTTCAGTGTGTCTCAAACTGGTGTATTGGGTCGTTAAGGACAGGTTCCATATATTGGTTTTCTTAATTTCGGTATACAAGTATGTTTGTGAACGTGTTCTTTTAAGTATCGTGGGAATAAGAATTGTCGGTTTTTCACCTTTTAACTTCACAGGTAGTTGATTATTTACCTATTTGTTTAACACCATATCTGTATGTTACCTTATAATAGGTCGGTATTTTTCTGTTTTATCATGACAATACACGTTGTGTACCCACTTAAAACTTTTATAATGTGGTGTACATATTTTATAGGTATTATCTGTTTAGATAATTCTACTTTTCATCCAATCACCGACAGATCCCGACTCCCCCCTACCCCTTAAACCTTCGCTATAAACTTGTCATGTCTTAAAGAAACCCCTCACCACTATCTTTACAAGATTATACCTAACCCCACTACTAACGAATTAAGACCCTTATACTTTTTTATCATGTGAAACTTTCTCACTTGAAATATACATTTAATATATAATTATAAAATTTTGTCATTGATATTTCGACATCGTTAATTTTATACGTCACGACCATATTACTATTCGTTTAGTTTCTCCTTTTTCGAGGTTTCGGATGAGTGAGTATTTCCCTAAGTCACATCCCGTCTCAACTGTAACATTTAATCACCTCTTTACCAAATCAGTTATTTACCACAACAGGTAGATCGATATATATACTTTTAATTTTATTTCAAATTAGGGTATAGGTACGGGGAGTGTGTTTTTAAAGTTTATTCAACTACTTGGATTCACATTTTTTGTTAATTTTAGACATTTTGAAAGTCTCCTTTTATAACGTTCTGTTTGAATTCTGTAGTGCTCTCACTCTAAAAACTTGTTTGGGTTTTTCGTGTTTGGTTTTACTTTTTGTATCATAAAAAGATACAATTTTAAAATTTAATACTTACCTATACGTTTTGAGTGTCTCTTTTGTTTGAACACCGATGGTTTCCTCTCCCCTTTCCCCTTATTTAATCCTCATACCCTAATCGTCTGTGTTTGATAGTGTATATTTTATTTATTCTTTACGACTCGATGACATATTGTATCCCTTTATATGGGTAATAGAACATTATTGGACATTGCCTCGTATTAGACGTTTGTATGACTTAGTGATGCGACATATCAACTTTGGTTGTAGTATAACATTTGGTTGACATGAAGTTGATTTTAAAAAATTAAAATCTTATTGTATCTATCATATGTTATATTAAATTTTTTCTTAATATGTCCCCGAAGAGACCACCGAGTCACGATTTCTTAGACGGAAGTTAAGCCCTCGACGTCCTCTACAACCAAACTAGAGGCCCAGACTTTCTGGGTGACCTCCTCCCGTACCGTTGGGTGAGGTCATAAAAACGGACCTCTTAGGGTACCAGTCTCCTCGGACCACCCGATGTTAGGTATCCTAGTGTTTCTCAGTTTTATATTGATTTCGCTAAATTGTACGTGTGTACGTGTGTTAGTTGTTTTCGGACTGAGAACCTTGAAAAAATTAATTAAAAAATCATGTGGACACCGTCTAAGTACAACTACATACCGTTTTGGTTATGTCATAACATTCATTTTAAAAAAAAAAATTACCCTTTTTTTATGTTTATGTTGTTATACGTTTTCTATCCTTGGTCCTTAAAAGTCGTTTGTAGTTACCCTTTATACGTTTTCTTAGAGGTTTAGCCATCGTTGCTTCCTTTATGCTTTGTTACTCCGTGGTGAAGAGTCAGAAGTACAGAATACCTAAATACTCCACGACAACTCCTACGTACCTGTACCTTTGAGACTATTTTTGAGAACCACCTTTATATTTCACTATGTTGGTGACACCCTTTTTTTTTTTTTTTTGGACCGTCCAGACCATTGCTTCCAGTATGTCATTTCGAACCGATAAGAGTAAATCTAGAGGTGGGACCTCCCCTCTGTTTTGTCTCCACGTTCTTAGAGACTTGTTCCTGTGTGAGGTCGTGGCAAACATGAAGGGGCCATCGAGTCCACCATTTCTTAGGGGGACGTTACGTCCTCTCGGACCAAGTCAAGGACCCAGTCCTTCTAGGAGACCTCTTCCCTATCCAATGGGTGAGGTCATAAGAACCTGAAGGAAACACCGAGTAGACAATTTCTTAAGTGGGCGTTACGTCCTCTGGACCCAAGCTAGGGACCCAACCCTTTACGGGGACCTCTTCCCCGTCCGATGGTTGAGGTCATAGGAGTGGATCTCTTAAGGTACCTGATGAGGGTACCCCAGCTTTTCTCAGCCTGTGTTTAGTCGCTAAAAGTGAAAGTGAAAGGTCGTGACAAATTTATCACTTTGGGACCTGGGTTGTCTTCGGAACAGGTACTATTCCTTTCATATCGAATATCAACGTCAAGTTACATCGTCAAAGTTACTTACTTAGTATGGAGACATAGTTACACCTATTTAAAGTTTTTATGTAAATAATTTTAAAAGTCTTAACATGGACGTTAAAATATCCCAAACATTTAAAATTTATTAGGTTTGTTATACGGTATATATACGTAATTATATGTTAGTAAACAAAAAGAGAAAGACTGAATGAAGTATGACATACTGTCTGAGACTGAGATAGGGGTAATTACATTTACTGGGTTCAAGTAAAGAAAATTACCGACTCATTACAAGGTAACGTATATACTTTTTACTATGACTACTTGGATAAACGTCCCGTCCTTATCTCTGGGTCTGTGTTTCTCACCTGTGCACGTGGGTCACGTCTCCTTTCCCTCCGACCTTACTTGACCCTCTCACCGTCACTGTATATATGTTAGTGGTACTCCTTTTGTCTACCGATCACCCTTCAACGGAATATCGTGTTCCTCGAGTCGAGGACGAGACTCTACTGGATCTCCCCACCCTACACCCACCCGACACTCCCTCTGTTCTCCCTCCCCTTTATGCATATATAAGTACATCGACTAAGTGAAACAACATGTCGTCTTTGATTGTGTTTCAATATTCCGTTAACACACACACGAGTCAGAGAGCCAGCGCAGGTCGAGACGTTGGGGTACATGATCGGGTAGTCCAAAAAGACAGGTATCTTGAAAGGTCCGTTATTATGATCTAACCCAACGGTAAAGGAAGAGGTTCCCTAGAAGGACTGGGTGTCTGACTTGGGTGTCGAAGACTTAAAGGATGTGACCATCCGTCTAAGAAATGGTAACAGGGTGGACCCTTCGGGTTTCGTTAATATGAGTTCATTTTTGATAGGGAAAACACTTATGTAGAAACCTTGCATAAATGTACAATTGAAAATTTTATACCCTGAAGGGACCACCGAGTCGACCATTTCTTAGACGGACGTTACGTCCTCTGGACTCAAACTAGGGACCCAACTCTAGAGGACCTTTTCCCTTTCCGATAGGTGAGGTAATAAGACCGGACCTCTTAAGGTACCTGACATATCTGGTACCCCAACGTTTCTCAGCCTGTGTTGAGTCACTGAAAGTGAAAGTAAAATTTTGAACCTTTCTTTCAAGTCAAGTCAGTGAGTCAACACAGACTGAGTAACTCTGGAGTACCTGACGTCGAAAAATTATACGACAGATCCAACCAGTATCGAAAAGAAGGTTCCTCGTTCACAGAAAATTAAAGTTCCGACGTCGGTGGTAGACGTAACTACAACCTCGGGGGTTTTTATTTCAGAGAGTGACAAAGGTAACAAAGGGGTAGATAAACGGTACTTTACTACTCTGGTGTATGGTACTAGAATCAAAAGACTTTCAACTCAAAATTGGGTTGAAAAAGTGAGAGGAGAAAGTGAAAGTAATTCTCCGAGAAATCAAGAAGAAACGAAAGACGGCATTCCCACCACAGTAGACGTATAGACTCCAATAACTATAAAGAGGGCCGTTAGAACTAAGGTTGAACACGAAGTAGGTTGGGTCGTAAAGTGCACTACATGAGACGTATAGTCAATTTATTCGTCCCACTGTTATATGTCGGAACTGTATGAGGAAAGGACTAAACCTTGGTCAGGTCAAGATTGACAACGAAGAACTGGACGTATGTCTAAAGAGTCCTCCGTCCATTCCACCAGACCATAAGAGTAGAGAAATTCTTAAAAGGTGTCAAACAATACTAGGTGTGTCAGTTTCCGAAACCACATCAGTTATTTCGTCTTCATCTTCAAAAAGACCTTGAGAGAACGGAAAAGTTACTAGGTTGTCTACAACTGTTAAACTAGAGACCAAGGAGACCGAAAAGATTTAGGTGGAACTTGTAGACCTTCAAGTGCCAAGTGTATGACAACTTCGGACCGAACCTCTTAAAACTCGTAATGAAATGATCGTACACTCTACTCACGTTAACACACCATCAAACTCGTAGGAAACCGTAACGGAAAGAAACCCTAACCTTACTTTTGACTGGAAAAGGTCAGAACACCGGTGATCGCTCAAAAGGTTTAAACGACCGTATAACTCACGTCGTGAAAGTGTCGTAGTTGGCCTTAAGATAGTGGAGGTGATCAAAACAAGTATCACTACGAAGGATTCCGGGTGAACTGAAACGTAAGGACCTACAGACCGAGATCCAGTGTGGGAACACCAGTAGACCCAGTACTTCTAGACAAAACATGTCAAGACGAATATAAGAAAGACGCACCCTTCTTTCTTATATGTGGTTTAAGTCAACCGTTAATGGAGAGCCCATGTTCCAGTCCCTCTTTCTTCAACATACAGGAAAAGAAATTGACATAGACATTGTGGAGTAAAAAGTCGATTAATTAGGCTTATGCCGTTTTGTGTTCACAAACAGTTTAATTCCACCATCTAATTACTAACATAGTGGGAGATATTAACAGACATATGAAATTTGTCAAGTATTAGCTGAAATTTTTCCAATATCCCCCGGTGTTCTGACTTCAACCCTCTAGTCAATCTTTAGGTATCGTTTTTACGCTTTTCTCCATCGTCCGTAGCCGGTCCTACTAAAGTACTCCGTACACTTCTTCTCTACTTCTCATCTACCTTAACTCGTACCTCTGTCAAACTATCCATCTTAACTCTCTTGAACTACTGGCTAATCTAGTCTTTCTTTCTTTTCTCAGTTTTGGCGGTACGTTTACAGTCGGGCGTGTCAACCCACTTTCGTACCTTTGGTGACTGATTCAATCACTTCCCTTCACTTCACTTTCAGCGAGGCAACACAGGTTGAGAAACGCTGGGATACCTGATATGTCAGGTGCCTTAAGAGGTCCGGTTTTATGACCTCACCCATCGACAAAGGAAGAGGTCCCCGAGAAGGGTCGGGTCCCTAGCTTGGATCCAGAGGGTGTAACGTCCGTCCAAGAAATGGTCGACTCGGTGTTCCCTTTCTCCTTAACTGAACCCGTTTCATTACTTGATTCAATCCCTTTATAGACTGAATTCTATAACCCATTTATTTATCAGGAGAACAGGTCACTAATCTTGTTTCTGAACGTCCAGACTACATCTCACGTCAACCGTTTGCTTCCGGACCCTCCCACACACCCCATCTTTCACCCGTTTCTTACTTTGGGCCCTCGTGGGGTTTTACATTCCAACACCCGACTCTTTTTCGAACGTTTACACTGACTCTACACTGGTCTCTCCTCTTATCTTCTGTTTCTCTTCCACTCCCCCGTCTTGTTTTATATTATTATTATCATTTCACTTGTAAGGTTTTGACCCACCTCTCCGGTCACACTTTAGTACAGGGGTTTAAGGGGTTTGACCTACATTGTTACGTCTCCAGTAACGACTAGACCTAATCCTGATTTTAACACCTCCTCACTGACTGCCCCTCTCTTAAAACAGTCGAAACGAAACTTCAGTCTACCGGACCCTAGTTGTAGGTGTCGTCACACACGGAGGGTCGTTCAATGGATTAAAACACAAAGCAACGACAAGTCAACGATTCAGTACAGACTGAGAAACACTAGGGTGTCTGACGTCGTGTGGTCCGAAGGGACAGGAAGTGACAGGGTCTCAAACGAGTTTGAGTACAGGTAACCAAATCACTACGGTAGGTTGTAGAGTGGGAGACGGTGACGTCAGAGGAGGACGGAGTCAGAAAGGGTCGTAGCCCAGAAAAGGTTACTCAATCCAGAAACGTAGTCTACCGGGTTCATAACCTCAAAGTTGAAGTCGTAGTCAGGAAAGGTACTTATAAGTCCCAACTAAAGGCGATCCCAACTGACTAAACTGGAGGAACGTCAGGTTGTCTGAGAGTTCCTAGAAGAGGTCGTGGTCTCAAGTTTCCGTAGATAAGAATTCGGGAGTCGGGAGACATCCAAAAGGGACCCCCGAGTCAATCATTTCAGACGGCTGTTACTCCCTCTGGGTCAAAGTCAAGGAGTCCCCCCTTCTATACCTCTTCCTTTACCGTTGGGTGAGATCATAAGAACGGACCTCTTAAGGTACCTGTCACCTGGGTACAAGTACCCCAGTGCTTCTCAGCCTCTGTCGACTCACCGATTGTGAAAGTGAAAGAAGAAAAGTCGGAAGAAATACAGGTTGAGTGTAGACATTTTCTGATGACCTTTTTGGTATCTAAACTGATGTACGAGCAGAAAACCGTTTCCCTACAGAGACGAAAAATTACACGATAGATCAAAAAAGTATCGGAAAGTATGTTCCTAGTTCACAGAAAATTAAAGTACTGACGTCAGTGACAGACATCACTAAAACCTCGGGTTCTTTTATTTTAGACGGTGACAAAGGTAAAAAAGGGGTAGAGAAACAGTACTTCACTACCCTGACCTACGGTACTAGAATCAAAAAACTTACAACTCAAAATTGTAATACGAAATTAGTGTACAATTGAGTGGATCATAAGTAAATAGTATCCCAATAACACGCATAATTTATTTAATGATGTCCCCTCAATCGTGTAAACGATACACCTGTGACCCGTGATCTTTACGTGGGGATGATACTTTATACCAAATCTACCCTTTTCTCTATACCATCCTCGACATCCGTCGTGACTCGGTTACTACCACCAACCCACTTTCCATAACTTATATAAATCTTCGACTATCTTTTTACCATCCTTTTCTTAAACCTCTAAGACCTCTTGCTCTTCTCTATCAATTACCTCTCCCGATGGACTCCTCCCACACCCCAACTCCAGGTCTCACGTTCGTCCCCTTAGTCCCCTTACGACCTTTGTCAGTTGGCGATAACACCGTCCTTCCGTCTCTCTGTCCTATCTACTCCCGTCTCTACGGCGACTTTCACCTGTCTCACCTCTTGTCTTTCAAATCTCATAGGTAGGGAGACTACCGAAGATGAAAAAGTCGCTGGGTTATATACTCCAACAGAAAAAAATAACATTTTCTTCTCTCTCTAACCTATGGACTTCTGGGACCCATGGTTACTCTGTCCTTGAGACCTCTAATCCTTTCTCTCGACTTTCTCTCTGTACAAAGACCCATCGTAACCCTCGGGTCCTGTCCGACGTCCGGTCCTTGAACGTTCCGTAGTGTCTGTGTCATAGGTTTGTTTGTGACCAGAGGATATCAGACAAATAGGTATTAAAAGAAGGTAGACTTTTCTCTCTAAATCATCGTCCATTTCGAGTTTACTAGTACATTCACGGCTAACCGTGGTTCCCCCAGTCGACCGGGGACTGTATGTCCACCGTGAGTCACCGTCCTCCCTACACCTACGACCCGTCCACTCGTTCTGTACTCTGGCTACATCTTCTGGTTATGTGTCAGGGGAGTTCCAACTGAACGAGACCTCAGGGTCCCGGTCCTCGACCCCTACGGATGATCAGATAAGGACGAGATTCATTTCAGATTGGGAAATGAGATTTCCTCATTTCTAGTGAGGAAATGGACAGAATCTTTGGTGTTTCGACTTCGAGGTCATGAAACCGGTGGACTACGTTTCTCGGTCGAGTAACCTTTTCTGGGACTACGACCCCTTCTAACTTCCATTCTCCTTTTCCCCTACTGTCTCCTGTTTTACTAACCTACCGTAGTAGTTGAGTCGCCTGTACTTAGACTCGTTTGAGGTCCTCTATCACTTCCTGTCCCTTCGGACCGTACGACGTCAGGTAACCCCAGCGTCTCAGTCTGTGCTGAATAGTTGACTTGTTGTTTGTTGTTGTCTTTGATGTTTTTTCGACAAATTTGTATCTTCAAAAGAGAGGGACACGACACTCTAAGGTTTAGTCATCTGACTCTTACTCTTTGAATGTAGACCTGAGTGTGGTTTCAAACTCAGTGATCAGGTCTATGGTCCTGGTTGGGACAGGACGATCATCAACAGTTCTTCGAGTCTACACGTCTTCGGTCCTGGGTCCGTTCTGGAACCGTCTGTCGTGGGTAGGGGTTCGGGACTTCCTGGCTCCTTCGATCGTCTGGGTGTCGGAGGAGGTTCTGTAGTTCCCCAATTCTTTTCGTGGTCCTTGGACGTATGAAAATAATGTAATATCCCTACAATAACGTAATATTTATTACGATGTCCTACGTAATAAATATGTAAATTATAGCCCGAACGAATATTCAGTCTAGAGAAATGAAAATCTATTTATGAGGTAGACATCGGGTGGAGGTCGTCGGTCCGCGTCTGTCTTTCACCTTTCGTGTGAGAACGAGAAAGTCTGCCACCTCCCTCCCGTCTGTGTACAGTCTCTGTCGTTTTCCGGACACTACCCTTCGTCTATTACAGAAATACTTTTGATTGTCTACCGAGAAAGCTTTCGGGAAAGTCAAGAGGAAATAAGACTATTCGCACCCCTTCGTTCTATGGGACCTCTCTCGAAATACCAGAACATGAATAACAGGATTCTCGGGTCCCTCATCCTCTGTCTCTCCGCTCCTCACGTGCCCTCCCCACTCCCCTCTCCCCTCCCCTCCGACGAACCGAGACGTTAGGTGAACGACGACCACACCTAGTCTTTGGCTTCCTCTCGTTGACTTCGTTACTGTCACCGAGAAAGGTTCGTAGGTTGGTAGATAAGTAAGTCTTATAAGTGACACTGTCGAAAGGTGCACGGTTGAGGACCTGGTCTTCGATTTCCTCTGGGTCTCTACTCCTTCTACTCCGACATGTCCTCCCCCTCCGACATGACTCTGGGGTTTCCACCTATTTTAAACATCTGTATCTTAACCTCTGTTCCTCAAAAGGTCTACCTGGTTTTGTCTACTTGTGTCCGCGTCCACCATCTAATTCACAGTCTCAATTCCACCCTCCCTCCCTCTGTGTTCTTACTACTTCCACTAGTCCAACCGACCCCCAGGATGACCTGTACACTACACTCTACAGTAATTCACAGTCTCAATTCCACCCTTCCTCTTTCTGTGTTCTTACTACTCCCACTAGTCCAACCGACCCCCAGGATGACCTGTACACTACACTCTACAGTAATTAAGAAGTGAAAAGGTCCCCCAATCCTCTCCTCGTAGTTCTCAAAGTCTCTTGTTAGTTTATACCTGGTATTCGTTTAGAACGTGGGTACCGACCGACCCTACTTGACTTCTCGGTGCCCTTTCTTACTTCTACCCTAGGTAGTCTTTCGTCGGGGTCAGTGGGTTCCTTTTGTACGTTTCCCGTGGGATTCGAACCTCGTTTCGGAATAGAGACTAAGGATGTGAAAGAAGGACTAAAAGTGACATTGGGTTCTCAAGAAATACGTGAACCATATCTTCCGTGATCAAACCGTCCCTACAAAGGATTTATAAAAAACAGAATTGTGAAAAGTTTTACATTTTGACAATCAGTGAGTCAGCACAGGTTGAGAAACACTGGGGTAATCGACATCGGACGGTCCGAAGAGACAGGTACCCTAGAGGGTCCGTTCTAGTGACCTCACCCAACGATAAAGGAAGAGGTCCCCTAAAAGGACTGGGTCCCTAGTTTGGCCCAGAGGACGTAACGTCCGTCTAAGAAATGGTAGACTCGGTGGTCCCTTCTGTTTTGTAAAAAACAGAATGTGAAAAGTTTTACATTTTCAATTAGTAAATAATCTTCTGACCTTAACTCCCCACTCTCTCTCCAGGTTCACCCTCCCCTATATACATATATGTCTCGACTAAGTGACACAACATGTTCTCTTTGGTCATGTTGGGGCATTTCATTCATACGAAGCTAAAAATTTTTTAGTAAATCTTGATGTATGTGTGTCCGTGTGTGTAAACGTGTTTACGTTTTAGGTTTGTTCCAGATATCAAATCAACTATCATACTGCGATCACAGTTAAAGGACCAAAACTACTAACCTGATGTCGAAACACTCAACACTAGTGACTCCCTACATGATGCTCTTGTGTCGGGTGCAGTTTCCCCAGATCGAAAAGTAGGTGGAAACGACAGTCACAAATCGACCCGAGACGTATCTTAGGTACACGAATCGTACCTCGTCTACATGTCTCTGATCCCTCCGACTCCTTCTCGTCCTCTTTCCTTCCGTTTCCTCCCTCCCTTTCTCTCTCTTCATTCTTCCCTTCCTTCCCTTCCTTCCTACGGTAGTCGGTACCCCTTCCCTGTCTCTATTTTTCGTTTTCTGGTACAATCTCTTCGTCTCCCACCGTCCGGTCTTCTCAGGTGGGTGGCAGTATTCGTGTGAAGTTCTCCGGTGTCGTCCTTCTCACACTTCCTTCCCCGAGACTCCTCCGTTCTCACGGATCCTGGACCTTACGACCTCTTCCGGGGCGGAACCTTTAGGACTGTTAAGGGTGGGAAGACGTTTACGTTAAGGTTTCACCTTGGTTGAAAGGTCGTCCCCTCAGGACCCCCTACCCGTCGAAAGTCCCTTTCACCTTCGGTCAGCGATCCCCACAGAGGTGCCATCTCGATGTATCTGAGGGACCCTAGTAGTATCTAGGGTCCCTTTATGTCTCCCGTCCTCCGACAGGAACTTAGGGTGATACCCGACTTGACCCAAGGGGAGTTTTAAGGAGACAACTTTAGGATTGGGGTTCATGGAATCTTCCACAGGGAATCTAAGGGATAAACCTCTGTCCCAGAATCCCTCCACGCACGTGCGTGCGAGTCAACGAAGTCAGGTTGAGAAATGTTGAGAAAGGTTGGGGTACCCGACATCGGGTGGTCCGAGGAGACAGGCACTTTAAGAGGTCCGTTCTTGTGTCCTCACCCAACGACACGGGGGAGGTCCGGGAGGGAAGAGCTGGGTCCGTGGTTTGGGGACAGTGACCGTCCGTCCAAGAAATGGTTAACACGGTGGACCTTTCGTGGAATCCCTCCGCTAATTCCAATTTACTCCAGTAAACCTTTCCAGGATTAGGTTATGATGTCACAGGAATATTCCCCTCCTCGAATCCTGTGCCGCGTGTCACCCTTCAGGTGCACTACTGTGTCCCTCCTTTGTCGGGGGACGTTCGACGTCCCTCTCCGGGACCATCTTTGGTCGGGACGGCTGTGGGAAAGGGACCTGAAGATCAGAGATCTTGACACTCTTTATTCATAGACAACAAATTCGGGGGGTCAGACACCAGTAATTTGATTATATTTAGAGTTGGTCGACCGGTTCACACGTATTACTCTTATAAGGTCTCCTTTCCGAGACTCTCTCTGTTTCGGGTCTGTCTGGGTTCAATGAGGGTCAATGACCTCTTCTGCCTTAGGTTCATACACTTGTACTGGGAGACGGTCGGAGACTTTTACCCCGTTGTCTTTCTTTCCTCCCCGACGTCGTAGTCTCTGTTTTTCAGTGAACCTTAGTCCGTTTGGACGGAGTGAACCAGCGAAGGAGTGAGACACTCAAGTCTGGGTACTAGAGTAGGGAGGTCCTGAGGGAAAAGAATAGACATTGCACACTATTATAGGTGTTTTCTTATAGCACTCTTAAGTTTGTGTGATTACTTGTCTTTGGGGAGTCGAATAGTAACACCACTACGATAGTGACACCTAAAAAAACAAGACTACAATTTGTCAAACAAAATATAATAACCCCTCTTTTTCTCCCTCTCTTCTTCAGTTTATCTCAATCTAGACTACAAATACCTTTTTACTCGGGTACTGAAACCCCTGGTGGTGACGAGGGTGAACCCGGAAGGGACCACCGAGTGTACCATTTCTTAGACGGACGTTACGTCCTCTGGACCCAAACTAGGGACCTAGCCCTTCTAGGCGACCTCTTCCCTTACCGATCGGTGAGGTCATTAAGAACGGACCTCGCAACGTGCCTGTCTCCTCGGACCACCCCCGTCTCAGGTACCCCAGGGTTTCTCAGTCTGGGTCGACTCTTTGTCTGTGGGTGTGGGTGTGACGAGGGTGACCTGGTGATCGAGACACTGGAACCCCTGAGGGCTCTGAAGAACGACAGGACACACGTGACTCTGTTACAGACGGAGTGAACAGGGGACCCCCGTGGGGGTCTCCTGTGGTCCACGGGACCTACCGTGGGATGTGCGTACATCTCCTCCTTAGTGGCGAGACAAATCGGGGCTTGAGGGGCGGACGTGAAACTCAGGAGTAGATTAACCTTCTCTGTCTTTCACGAAGGGGCCACTGGAGGACCGCTCCACTCGGGTCTGGAACGGAGAGTCGTTGTTGTGCAGGAGAGGGGGTCGACGGGGTCGGGACCCTAGTCTCGGAAGGGAGGCGTTTAGTACCATTATTTATGCCAGACTTCGTTGAGGCCGAGAATGTCGGAATTATTTACCCAACGGTATCACCGTTTAAGTCTGCGTCTCTCGTAGAAAAGTTATTTCCGACTCTCCCAATAATTATTGCAATTACATCACGGAACGCCTCGGTGTCAGCGAGGAGGGGGCTGGGGAGGAAAGGTCCTGACTGGTCGGTTCTGGTGGGCCGATACGTGTGACACCCCCACTCAGTCTATGGGGTCTACCTCAGTTCCTCGTTCGGATCGTCCTGGGGCTCGTCCTCAAGGGATCCTCTGTGTGAGGAATTAGTCTGGTAGGCCACGGGGAGGGTCGTGGCTGAAAGGGGTCCGGTACCGGTGTCTCGTATCTCCACTCTTCTGGAACGAGGTTCGACCTCTCTGCACCTGAGTTTCCGGTCGACCTAAGAGAAGACACTGTAGATCCGACGCAATAAATTTTCACTGAGTAAACGTCCCGTGTTTCTCTCTGCGAGTCCATCTCTTACCTGAACACCTTTGTCTTCTCCTTCCTCTCCCACCCTGTTTAGCTCTCTCGGTGTAACTGAATACATGTGAAGGTATACATTTTATCGCCCGAAGGGTCTACCGCGGCACCATTTCTTAGACGGACGTTACGTCCTCTGTGCCCAAGCTAGGGACCCAGTCCTTCTAGGGACCTCTTCCTTTACCGTTGGGTGAGGTCATAAGAACGGACCCTTTGGGGTGCCTGGCTCCTCGGACCGCCCGATGTCAGGTACCTCAGTGTTTTCTCAACCTGTACTGAATCGTGTGTGCGTACACATTCTATCTATCGATCACCTTTCGGCGATATACCGTGTCCAACGAGGTGAGTCACAAGCCACTACTGGATCGTCCCACCCTCCGAGTTCTCCTTCCGCTATACACATATGAATCTCGACCAAGTGTAATAACATGTTGTCTTTGATCGCGTTGTAGCATTTTGTTAATATGAGGTTAATTTTTTATTTATTTTCACTTTTTCACTGAGTGTCTACTATATCTCTTATCCGAACGCCAAGGTTCCTCTCCCCTACCCTACTCTCAAACCCTAATAGTCTCCGTTTGAGATTATATATCTTACCTATTGGTTGTTCCAGAGTGACGTATTGTGTCCCTTGATGTAAGTTACAGGACACTGTCTGGTATTACCCTTTCTTATACTTTTATTTTATATATCCATATGCATATTGACTCAGTGAATCGGCACGTCTTCTTTAATTGTGTTGTAATACCTAGTTGGTGTGAAGTTATTATAAAAATTTCTTTTCACTTTCCGGGGCTCGTGAAGGGTGGTCGAATGGGACGAGTGACTATAGGGAGACGTGAACACCAGTCTCGTCGACTGGGTGGTTTACAGAGGTCCAGAAATGGAGGTCCGGACGTCGGTTTGACCTGGGGAAGACAACCCACCGGTTATTTAAGACTCGTCTTAATTCACAGTGAGGACTCGATCCGTAAATTAGTAAGTATACCCTGGGAGGTCTTGAGAAAAGGGAATGTATGTACGTTCCAACACCTACGGGGAGACCGGACACAAGGACTCACTGACTATTTGTCACAAGGGTCCGATTAGGTCTTCCTGTACTTCGTGTCCTTTCTCTATTTGGTACCAACAAAATTCGGTCCTCAGTGTATAAACCCCCCCCCCCCCCCGAAACTCTCGGTCTTCTAAGGACAACGTCGATGAGTTGAACTAGTAACATTGTGCTTTCGTCATATAACAAAAAGTCGACGATTCAGTACAGGTTGAGAAAACGCTGGGGTGGACCGAGATCAGGTGCCCTAAAGGGTCCGGTCTCATGACCTCACCTAACAGCAAAGGAAGAGGTCCCCTAGAAAGACTGGGTCCCTAGCTTGGACTTAGAGGACGAACCGTGTACCTAAGAAATGGCGACTCGGTGGTCCCTTCGGGGAGTAACGTTAATGAACTTTCAGCGTATCTGTCAAGTACTTGTCTACCTGTACTGGCACTAGGTCATTTTGGACTAAACGTTTTTCTCTATTACTCGTCGGAAACCTAGAACCTAGTGTCAAACGATTTGTAACAAATTTCGGTAATTCGGAACCTTGACACTCGGACAGGACTGACTATCAGGACAGACTATCGGGACAGACTGGAGGACATAGTAAATAAGTGAATCATGTGCATAATAGGTGGTAGGGGTTCATATTACCGTCGTGTAACTCCAGTCCTGAGATGAAATAAGGGTCGAGGTCGAGGTCTCTTCAGAGACCTTATCTAACTTACGAGTTCCTTAGAAGAATTTATTTCTTGACACCAAACAACCCCCCTTCCCATATAAAAATTCCAACTGAAAAAGAACGACAATTTTAAAAATGAAGTTGGTAGTTGTATTAAATCTTTTACGTCCTCCTCCTCCTCTATTTACATGATGTACATGGTATAAAAATGGCGTAAAGAAAGAAGGACTATCAGGTTTCAAGGAATAATATAACATAAAAAAGGTAAATCTCTTAAAGGAAATCTATTTGAGAAGAAAGTTAAGAACCTTTTATCGTACGGTAAACAAACACTAAAAATAGTAAAGACTAACTTTAAGTAAGAGTAAGTTTAACGAAAAGGAGTTATTTTTCTTTGTAATTTAAGAATCGACCCACTGGTATCTACTCAGTGACTTGAAGGGACTCGGAGGCACTTAAGTCGAACGTTTCACCCGTTCTCATTATCCGAGAGACAGGGGTCCAAGGAATCCTATATGGTCCCTTATTACATACAATTCTGTATATTTACTTCTGACTATTAAAAAACGGTGTAGATTTGTTTTCGGACGTTTTAGGTCGAGATCTCGTCTGAGGTGCATGACGGGTGACGCAGAAGAGGTATTTTACCCCTACGTCGACGACTTTTGGTTCCACAGAAGTGAGTCCATGCTTCAATGTACGTCTTTCTAATGAAGGACCCTTATGTGGTAGATTTAGTCCGTACCACTCGTTGGTGGTACCCGGTTTAGGTGACCGACCGACAAATATATTTATTTCAAAATAGTCGTCATTCGTGTGAGTAGACGATTGGTCAACAGATGCCGACAAGTGTGTGACGGCACCGTCTCAACTCATCAACGTTACTTCCGTCTTCCCAGGAGTTTCAGATTTTATAACTGGTAGACCGGGAAATATCTTTATGGATGGAAACCAGGTGTACTGATACTTTAGTTCATCCCGTTCAACAGAAAGAACGGGTTCAAACACAAGTATCTCGACCAAAACTCTTAGGCTCACGGTACCGACTGTAAAATGACCCTGTGTAAAATAAAACCTTCTGAGTTGAGACATGGCGGGGAACTTCTTTCCAAACTTCAGGATCGTACGTTTTTGAGAGTGGACGGTTAGACCCTGACCCTTTTTTCATTTTCACAATCAGGAGTCAACACAGGTCGAGAAACACTGGGGTACCTGACATCGGGTGGTCCGACGAGACAGGTACTCGAAGAGATCCGTTCTTATGACCTTACCCAACGGTAAAGGAAGAGGTCCCGTAAAAGGGCTGAGTCCCTAGTTTGGGTCCAGAGGACGTGACGTCCGTCTAAGGAATTGGTAGACTCGGTGGTGCCTTCGGGAACCTTGACCGTTCCGGTAGAGACGGTGAGTGGATGGGTAAAGAAATCAGTAAACTGTCTGTAAACGACTCTTGGATACTTGGATGGCACTTGTTTTGGTTGAGGTCGGTCGTTCCTCTGCTACGTCCTGAGGATGAGTCACTCAGTAAAGAGAAAAGTGAGATACTACAGCGGACGGGGACACGGCTCCTACGAGGTCGATTGTCCCTTTAACATAGTAAGTGTAAAGAGGTGAGAGAGGAGCTCCTATGAGTCCTAAACCGTGTGGTTAGTAAGTAAATGAGTGAGTAATGTGTTTGTCCACAATTTACTGATGAGTCGTCATCACTGACACCGTCTGCACCAGGGACGGAAGGGTCCCTCCGTCACGTTGTGTGTATTATCGACGACTTTTTTGTATATAACGCACTCGAATGAAGGGTTTACGGGACGACCTCAAATCTAGGTGCACCGGTACGGAATACGACAGTTCAGCCGTGATACCCGTCTTTCCGAAAATTTCGGTGATCTTTAGTTCCGTTGGCAGAGTAGGGGTAGTATGGGTCGATACACTAGAACCTGTTCAGTGACTTCGGGAGACTTGAAGTCCAAAAAGTGGACGCGTTAGCCGTGGTGTAGTGAACTTTTTTTACGGTTCTGTTATTGGTTATTCGTAGTCCCAATCATAAAGGGATTCAGGACCAGTCACGTACGAAGAACCGTAAAATGTATTCAATTGAATACACTACGAGTGGTGGTCGGACACTCTAACCTCGGTGCTAGTGGGGACCCAATGTTGGCTTCTTTGACAATGTCCTTTCCACTCCTCGAATGGGTTTCAGGGTATTGACGATTCTCTCTTCAGTCGGTCAGTCATCGGTTATTTGGACTTGAGGGGGAGAGGAGGACGGGTGTAGACAACTCCTTCTTACAAGGGCATTTGGTCGGACAAACGACCAAGGGTACCAAGGATGAAGGAGATCACGACAAGAAAATTATCAAGTGAATCTTAGAGTCGTTTGGGGTACGAGTGGAGTGAGGGTCGTGGCTACCAAAGTCGAGGTAAGAGACATACGACTCCACGACGGGTCTACGGAGACCCCTGTGACACCCCGGTTTTTCTTTATCAGTTCCACGAGTAAGGGTAAAATGGGAACATAGGGAGTCCCTGGTTCCCGAAGAAGTAGAGACTCTTTTGGACTTTCCATGGTCGAGTCGGGGGCTCAGAGGTCCAGAGGTATTAAGACATTTCTGGTAACCGGACCGGAACCCATAGAAAGATGTTAAAAGAGTCATTGACCTCACACAGAGTCATTGACCTCACAACTCTAACTCTCGGGAAACGCATGTAAATCTCTACGGTGGGTAGAGAAGTACTGAAGTCGGTAGTGTCTTAAGACAGGTGAAATGAGACGGTACAGTCGTCCTTTCCTGGTTCACGACTAAGACGTCGGAGACTACGACACACTGAAACCCGTCCGACAAATGGAGAGACACGGAGTCAAAGGAGGAGACATGGACGTCCGTCACCGTAGTTGGACCCCCTTGATCACAATCATCATCTGTCCCCGTGGATCGTACTACGGACCATAGATTTCATTCACGACTGATTTGTCTCCAGAGCTACCTCCATCTCCGATTTTACCCGAAGGGACCACTGCGTCTCTATTTCTTAGAAGGTCGTTAGGTCCTCTGGACCAAACTAGAGACCCAACCCATCTAGGAGACCTTTTTCCTTAACGATGGGTAAGGTCATAAGAACGGACCTCTTAAGGTATCTGTCTCCTAGGACAACCCGATATCAGGTACTCCAACGTTTCTTAACCCGTAATTCACGGATTGTGAATTTTGGTTTCGTGTCAATTGTTGTGGACTGTTATTTTACAAATTCCCTCAATTATTTACAGGTACCTCAAGGTTTCTCAGTCTGTGTTGATCCACTGATTGTGTGTATGCGTGTCTCCGAATTCATTCACGGAGACAATTTTAAAATGGAGACTACTGTGAATCATATTATAATCTTTACTTTCTTTCATTGTCAATGTGATCGACTGGGACTCACTTACAGGTGTGATATGAGTTACACTATGATTCGGGAGTCGGACTGTAAAAGAGAAAAGGAGAAGTACCTCGGGAAACGCCACCGGTGCTAGTACCAAGACGTCGTCTCTCTCCCACTCGTTACGCGGGTTCTGGTGTGTCGGGTGTCCAGTGTTTCTGTCGACCCGTCGGGTCCGGGGAGGGTGAGGTCCTCGTCTCCCGGCTGACGGTGGGAGATGGAGGGTCCCAGGGGGTCGAGGGGAAAGGGTCCTCGG